>AXCO02009739.1:0-11940 GCA_000473525.2 Anopheles melas
AATAATAATAATAATAATAATAATAATAATAATAATAATAATAATAATAATAATAATAATAATAATAATAATAATAATAATAATAATAATAATAATCAACAAAAACAAATAATATGTATTCATTTATTTTGAGCACAACCGCTTACTCTTACAGTACACAAGGCTATTAATATTTACCAAAAGTATTATTTATCCGTTCTGGCATATTTACTTTACTGCCGTAACAGGACTTGTTTCTTTTGCAGTTTGGTTTTCTGTTATTTTCATTGGTGAACACAGCAGAGTAACAAACGGGAGCCAAACGCTTCAAACGCTCTTTTCGATGAAAATTTATGCCGAATAATATCGCCACCCCAGCCTACTGTTGCTTCATGTGTATAGCAAGTAGTAGGGATTGGCTTCGAACCTACCGGAACAGGAACCACCGAATGTGTTGGCTTCAATGGGTTCAGGAGAGTGTGATGCCGGTTCCAACTCATGGAGGCATCCGAGTACAAAAGCCATCATACGAGTTGTGGAATAATTGTTACAACGACGGGACGGAATCGATTCCCGATAGAGTGCGGACCCCGGACCTCGATACGGACGTGGCCGGATTCGTATGAGATCCACCACTAATATTTACACTTCACGATGCTGCCTGCCGGTAAAACTACTACATGTACAGTCAAACGGCAGTTGAAAAGGTAAGGGCGTGGAGGAATGATGGGAGAGGAAACGCGCCAAGAACGTTGACTTTCGTTCAGTATGTTTTGGCACATTTTTGCCTTTCCTTTTTTGTTTCCTTAATTTTGCTTTGGTCAATGTTTGCCGTCATGATGTTGCCGGATGGATGGATGTGGTTAGGTAGGTTCGTTGAGCCCAAATCGGCGCGCTAAAGTGTACATTGTTGATGTTTTATTGCACACACCTTTGCGATACTGCTGTGTGCTGATCATTTCACACATTGGCTCACAAACACCGTTGCGAACTGTGTTTACTAACCCTACCCTGTCCCTTTGCCTGGAAACGTCTAGCCAAAGGCTTCAAGCTAATCCTGTTCGTAGCTGCGCAAAGATTAACTGATATCACACTAAGCATTGTTGACATCCGTATCATTCGTACTGCAACGCATTAGAGCAACGTTGCAGCAATACAGCTGAATGCTTCTGTTTAGTTTGACACATCCAACGAACGCTCCGTTATTTTGGTGCAAACAGCAAAAGGTTTGTAATTGAAGGGCTGTAAAGATACTGGCTTTATTAGCCCTTGAAGTACAATGTGTAATGCAGCTCTGCTACATTTTTGCTCGAGTGCTTAGGCCCACTGTGGGAGCTGTACGTTCTTGCAACGGCGTGATAACGCAAGTGCTGCAGTGTGTCGCTGGTTATTTAGTGACTTTTTTTAAAAGATTTTATTACGAAGCTGCATCTTCTTCATTCCATTGTGCACTTGCATTCATGTACCTTCTCACCTGCGAACGTTGACTGGTTGTGCAGCAATGCATGCTACACTGGTGCTCGTGAACCAACAAATGCATTCACTCGTCAGCGAAACGTCAGCGAACTCTTGCCTTCGGTTATTCATTCAGCAAAATGCTTGCGCTTTTTTGTTCCCACCGAAACACGATTGTGCCATGCGCATAAGATTCATGTGCACGACCACCACCCTGATGCACACACGACTCACTCAAATAACAGTCTAAGATGGGTCGACAAAAAAAGCGAATAAACACCAATGCACACCCAGCTTAACGTAGCATTTTTTT
This sequence comes from Anopheles melas, assembly GCA_000473525.2. Classification (NCBI taxonomy): domain Eukaryota; kingdom Metazoa; phylum Arthropoda; class Insecta; order Diptera; family Culicidae; genus Anopheles; species Anopheles melas. Next base: position 1,748 of record AXCO02009739.1, read on the forward strand.
TTTCTCTTCTGCGTGGGATTCCCTTACCACAACACTTCGCCCACACTTACACACACACACACACACACACACACACACACACACACACACACACACACACACACACACACTATGGGAGGACACGAATGGGGTTATGGTGCATTCCATTGCATCGGATTGCAATATCACCCCACAGCAACTCTCTCTCTCTCTTTCTTTCTTTCTCTTTCTCTATTTTTTCTCTCTCTATCTGTCTCTCTCTCTCTCTCTCTCTCTTTATATAAACATCATTTTGTTCCACTTAGACGAGAATAAATGCAGTTGTTGTTTCTTTCGTTACATTTACCGACTACAGAAGACTACAGAACATATTGGTATTGTACTAATTTATGCTTCATAGATTAGTCTAACTTTTCCTATCAGTAGACCGCTTGTTACCGTCAGTCGGCCACATGTTGACAACAAGCTGTGTACATTCAGCAAGTGTGGTCCAGGTGGATCTATTTTCGTAACGTAAAAGCACACATGCACATAAAATGTTTCCTTCCCCTTTTAAGGCCGTGATGCGCGTTGTACCGGCTTCAAATATGAAATTGTGGTGCTCTTTTAAAAAACACACAAATCATTTGTTAAAGTCTCTGCATTCGTTACCACGTAATGGTCGTAACAGATGGCTTGACTGTTGGTGTAAAAGGATGCAGTAAAGTCGCAACCATCGTCGGATTACTTGTTGGGTGCATCGTGACTGACCGCGTGCACCATCCATGTGACGACCCGCCTGATGTGGCCCCCGCCGGGCAGGGCTGGCTCGCTGCACCATGGAACGACCGTCCATCGTGTACCAACACACATCGCCAATGCAATTTCAATGCATGCACACACAGAGAGAGGGTAGATGAGCGCCTCTCGGATGTGCGCTCCAATCGGGGCCATGGACAGTTGCAATAGTGCTGTGTGTACGAGCAAAGGAAATGTGGTGTGTGGGAACTGTGTTGGGTGTTGCGAGCGAGCTGAAAACCGATCGGTTTGTTTACTATGTACACTTTTTTTTGCTGTGCTCTCGGCGACACTCGTTTGGCGCTGCCAGCATGTACCATTGGGAAGGGGATGGGGGGGTTTGGTGTGGGAAGACGTGGGGAGTGTTTTTGTTGTTGTGCATTGTGTGGCTGAGAGCGCGATAGTATTGCTATGGGTGGGTGTGGGTGAGAGGCTTGCGTCTATGTCGATCCACCGACTGTACTGACAACACTGTTGTCAGTGTTGTGCCATGTTGGACTTTGCCATTCGTTAGCGATAGTATTTCATGTGGCCTTATCACTTATCTTTCTATGGCCTGGAGTTGCTACAACGCAGGATTGTAACGGCGTCAAGATACATACACACACACGTACATATAATATTTCCACTAATAACCTACAAGAATATAACTTGTTTTCTGTTTTGTACAACGACCGGCTGTTCCTGTCACATCGTTACTGATCTTAGAATTCCCCACGGTCTAAAAAGTGTCGTGAATGTGATAGTTTAGGGAAGTGTGTGTGTCCCCTCTCAGTAAATGCAGCTGACGTGATGGATTCCCGCTGGAAATTCCCCAATTGACCAGTTTCGCTTACACAGCGGGTCGTTCGAATTGAAAATGTAACGTATTGCTAAATATAGGATTTGTTTGCTTTCTCATTTTAACTCATGTGCAATCGATCGTGTGTGTGTGTGTGTGTGTTGTTGTTGATTGGCACGATTGGAAATGTATCATGTGAATGTTTAAAAAATGATTTGTCTGCAAAATGATGCAAACAGCAAAGGATATATTATCGCTTACTGTCCATAATATTTGAAACGGTGGTGTTTCAAACCTCAGACACACTCCATTGCGCATTGATTGTGAACGTTTGAATGAATGTTTTATGAAACCATGCGCTCGTTTCGGTGGAACGAAATTATCTTTCGAAGAAAGTATTAAATGATTTTCCAGCGATAAGCTCTCGGGACTTATCACAGTTGTTTACCTGAAGCTGGAGCTGGCAACCTTGGAGCGTTTTTTTACCATTCTGTTCATGAATGACGATGTTGTTCGGAGTGTTGTTGTGATGATTTTGAGTTACACAAAAAAAAAAAAAAGAATTGTTGTATCATATGCGCGCCCTCCCTTCAAAGCTGGAGCAATTCTCGAGCGATGGAAGTTGTTTTCGTACCCAATACGGAGAAAAGTGTATCAGATGTTGATAAAACTGGCATTCCCTCGAACGATCGATCGTTTGCACCCGACTTATCTACCAACACAATCTGTGCTGTATGTGTGAGGACAGCGTATTTACTAAAGCCATCGTTTTGTTTACCATTGCGTTTCTGTTTTTTTTTTGCGTTTTATGTGTCGTTCCGAATTTTGCTGCGAATCATTTTCGTTTTTTGGTATTAGTTTGCAAAAATCGACCGGCTGGATTGATTGGGGTGTTTGTTTGGAAATGCTAGTTTAAATAATTAACTATTTGTTTTAAATCATCATGCTGTGAATGTCGAATTCGCAACATTTTACAGCAACATTTCACTGCACTACTTCTCATTGATGTGTACCGAGTTATGTTAAATTATGAATTTAATGTAATGTACTGTTTGTCAATTGAATTGTTTTCAGATAACAGAGTTCAACTGGTTAAGCGGTTTGCAGACGCATTATATCGTAAATCATATTTCATGTAAGTAAAGAGACCTCACAACATAATTTGCACTCATATTTGAACTCAAACCGATACCACAGAGAGCCGCGCTGGAGCTTATTGCGTTTGCCTTTTGATGCATTGAAAGAAGACTGTCGAAAGTATATGTTGCCTCTTAAAATGTTTATTGTGTATGTAATTGATATTATTATTCTATGTTAACCAGAAACAAAGAAAAAATGTCAACCCACTACGATAGATTACATCTTACAGACTTGTTGGTGGATGGTCTGGGGTGGTAGGACACCCTTGATGGTATTCCTACAGCAGGGGAGGGAGAAAAACGTGCTAAGAGCACACAAAAAAACCCCTAAATACTATATACCAAACTCTCGCCATATCGCCAGCACTTTCTCCCTGCTTGAGAGAACGCAAAGATGGTCGTTAAAGGAAAGTTAAACCCAAACCATGCTCAAATGTCCCGGGACACAAACCAACTCCGTCTCGCTTTGTCGTGTACGAATAAAGTGCGATAAGGCTTCAACACGGTGGAGAATACCGGGCACCCGGGCGGCCTGTGACACGCGGAACGGTACTATTGCGCAGAGATGATAGCGTCCCCGGTCCTACATTGGTGTGTCGTACATTATGTACAGCAGCGATGGTAACCTTGAACGGATCCTTGTATCCTTGTCGACTGGTTGGTTCCATTTGGGGGAGGCGGGCATCCGTTTTCTGTGTCCCACGCCACGCGTTGTGCTATTTTTATTTGTTGTTTGCGCTAAACAACATGGAACGAGCGGGTGCGGTTCTACCTCCGATGGCAAGGGTCGACTTTGTACAGACGCCAACGAACTGAACCACCGAATCGGTTTTGCACCGATATCCTTTTTGGCGTCGTTCAGATGTGCTAATACCAGCACCGAAGAACGAAATTGTTTGTTACAGTTACAACACGTTGTTGTAACGGACCAATTTTACTTTCGTGTGGTTAGTGAGCTTTGGTTTTGCATTGGTGGTGTTTTTAAGACTAAGGGGTAAAGCCCCACCATCCCAAATTCAGAGAAGAATGCCATTTGCTCCGGGACTGTAGCCAGCTTCCATTTACGTTACAGATTTTTAATATAAACCTTTTGAATGAGCAAGAAACAGCTAGTGGACGTGTGGTGTGTGTGTTTTTTCTTGCAAAAACATCCCTTGAGCATGCCTTAAAGCAGTTGGCAAAAGAATATAAGGTTGACGTGCTTAACGGTTAACTATTATCCTCAATTCCTCACTGGTTGTTGTTGTTTACGATTTGATAAGCATTATGACTGTGAGTCGATTGTTTTTTGCAACAGTTTCTGCTTCCCTTCGAACTTCGGGCGACGTTTGCGCCATGATGATTCACTTCCGCTCACTATGCCCGTAGACATTGTGATGTGTTGTGTTGTGTTGGAAGTGAGCAATGAATAATTCCGCTGATGAATCTGTTACAAACGAGTCACGGAAAGCGGGCGTAGGCACACAAAACAACAAGCAAAGGCGTTTTATACACCTCTCGAAGAAGTGTATTTTTCTCAGTCCTCTTTTCGTTGGGGTTTGCCTGTGTATTTTTTAATTCATTCCATTCCACTTCGTCATGTGGGGTGGGGAGAGCGGCTCGGTTTTATGGACGTACGCAGAGTCCAGTGCTACCACCGCCAACACCACCACCACCAACACCAACACCAACACCACCAACAACACCTGGTGCGCATGGAGAGAGGGTTTGAGGGTGATGTTTTGATCGCGACAAAACAAAAACAATCACCCCGTCTGCTGCGTTGCTTGGCAGGCGCCATTTTGTGCACTAACACTACGAAATCGAGGTCATGTTTACAACGGCGCAGAGGTGGTGATGGTGGGTTTGTGTACCCGGCTTAGGGCATTCACTGGAAAGGGATGACAGCCAAACCGCTCGCTGAAAGTGTGAAAGCGATGCAAGACATTTCCTGTTTGAACAACGTAGCTGAGAGAAAGAAAACGCGCGAAAGAAAACATCCAACGGCTGTGGCAAGAAAGCAAGCAGCAACTACAGTGTGTACTAACGCAAGGCACACGCGTATAGTGTAGGGTTTTCATGCACAAAAAAGACAGTATTTTAGTGCTGAAAGCGTTTCTACGTTTTTTGTAAAACATTTTGCAGCGAAACTCAACGAAAGAACGTAACTGCGTGTAAGCTGGGTTCAACTGGGTGTACCTGTGTACATGTGGTGGTGAAGCCGTTGCTAGCGGTTTATTTACATTATTCCGTATTAGAACGAGTGAAATGGACAATCGGCATATTGCAATCGTAGTAAGCGAGATGGAACAATGGGGTGGGTAAAAAACGGAAACAGAATGGAATGCCAAGTGAAGCTGGTGTGGCGGGGGACCGTTTTTTTTTCAAGGAAGTGTAAAGTGGGCAACTGAAAAGAGAGACGAGTTATTTGCTCTCATTTCTGCTCATAATGATCAAACACATTGGATCTCACCCATACACACACAGCCACATCCGTGAAGCAAGGCGTGTATTGAGGCTTTTGATACCATTTTTTCAAATAGGTTGCATCGGATATGCGATGTTTCGATTGTAATTTATTTATTTTTTCTATTCTTGGATTGGGCAAGAACTTGCGAAAGCAGTAGTTTTACCGGGTAGAATTTCTTGCAAACACCTCCGCAAATATATCCGCAACGTACGTGTATGAGAGAAGTTCAAACACAAACGCGCAGACGCAGGCTCACATCACCACCGCATACAAACACACAGAAAGGTTTTACTCGAAAGTTCGAAAACACGGTCGTTGTTTACGTTTCATATGTGTGTTGTACTTGTCGGTGCGGCGGTATGAATGGTCACCTCTTCACGACTTTTCCGAATTGCAAACCTAAAGGAAGAATTCTAACGAAATGATTGGAAATCGCAGGTATAAGGCAGAGTACGGAATAATAGATTAGTAAGCACCATACGACCATTCTTTCTTTTCCTAGCAGCCAACTCATTGCGATATGGTTGTGTAACGTCTTTTCCCAGCGCTCGTATGAGTATGGGTGAGATGGTGTGCGTGTAGCATAGTGTCGACGCGCTCTGGCTGGTTTGCTGAGGTAAACACGAAACCAAGCCGCGGTGGTTCGTTCCGTTCATTCGATCTAGCACGTCCGAGTCGATAGCATCTAACCGGGTCGCTATTCGCTCCTGTACATAAGAAAAAAGTATCTCACAGCAAGGAGTGTGAAAGAGATAGAGCAACGCTGTTGTGTATCGCGCAAGAACGAGACAGTGAGTGTTGACAAAGGAATAGTAAACGCTCTGAGAAAGGCAACGGCACCGACCCGCGTACCGTGTACCTACCCCGTAGTGCTAACAACAGTCAGCGGCGATAGAAAGGGATTCCCTCTTCCTTTACGGACCTTGTTTATCTTTGTTATTGCTGTTGTTTTTCGCTGCGGATCGATTCAGTGCGTCTGAAACACAGTCGTAGAGCAGTCAGTAACAGAGAGTGTGTGCTTGTGTGTGAGTGTGTGTGTATATATATATATATATATAAGAAAGGGGTCGTTTTTTCTTGCGTTGTGCGTTCGTACATCCCCTGCTCCATCGTGAATGACGTCGGAGGTCAAGCTCTGTTTGTGTGCTCTGTTTTGAGAAGTTAGAGCCCACACATTTCGGGTAACGGCCCTACAGTGAACACAGTGTATATCTTGCCAGAGCGCGACCGTGTGTTGGTTGTGTTAGTGTGGATTAGATTCAGAGTACGCCTGTTCAAAACGAGCGAAAGAAAAATCATTGCCGAAAGTGCTGCTGCAGTGCGATAGTGCTATTCATACTTGCTCTGCTCTGCTTTAGCGGGGGTTCATTATTAATCGCAACTTCGTGTAAAACACTGGACGTGATTCACCTGCAAAAAAGAGCAAAGTGTAAAGCGAAACCGTGTAACACAAAAACACATCACACAGCAGCTCTTCATACTGTTTTTTTTGGTGTATGCTTTCCACGTACGCCAGTAGTGCAGACAAGAAATAGTGAAACTACGGGCAGTCTACGTTGCCAGTGCACTATCACTACCACAGGCAGCTCTCGCCAGGTGCGCAGAAAGAAGGTAGCAACTGCAGATTGTGTTCGAGCTGCCAGTCCGGGGCGTGTGTACGCTTCGGTTGCGCTTGCTTCAGGAAGAAACGAGAAAGGAGGCGACGCGCAGTGTGCTGAGCAAAAGAAAACAAAACATCATTTTCAACCGCAGTTGCCAAGACGTTGCTGTGCTGTATCGAGGAAACGGAACCAAGTTCACACCTCCGACAGAAACATAGCGTCCCGCGGGGCTGTGGAGAAATTTGTTCCCTCGCCTACTCTGTAACAAAAGCAAGGAAAACATCCATAGGAAATTGAAAAGCTCGTTCGTGTGCTTTCTCCTTGTCTTTTTTGTTGCAGCACTCATTTGATACGCACTGTTGCGTGTAGTATATCAAACAAACAAACAACAAAAAACTCCGGGGAGAACCGTTGCACTGCTTCAACGGAGAGAAAAAAAACAGCCGCACACGGAGTTAGCATAGCTAGTAGCCGCCCCGTCGTAAGCAATCAATGAAAACGCATAGCGTACTGTTATCATAAGCTCAATTCAAGCCAGGCAGTGCCAGTGCTCTGTGAGCGAAAGAGCACGAAGTGGAACGAATCGTCGAGTGCATTTAACGTATCCTAGAACCGGAAAACTCTTCGTCAAGAGTTACAGTAAAAAGAGCAACACATTTACACAAACATCCAGAACGAGCTTGCCAGGAGTGCGGTCTACAATTGAAAACAAACTAGTCGAAATAAAAAGCTGGTTGGTTTAGTTTCTGTGTGTATGTGTGTGTGTGTTGGCACGTGTCAGTGTGTTTGTGGATTGATTAATCCGCTTTGAGGATTGCATCAGCTAAAACAACGGACGGAAGTTGCAGAAATTAGAGTGTGCCGAGTGTGTTGCCGATGGTTACGTTATATTGCGTTTAACGTTTGCGGCAGAACCAACAGTGTGCGTACGTGTGTGCGTGTGTGAGTGCGCAAGCGTGTGTGTAGTTGCAAATATTTCATCGGTCGTGAATCTATTATTATTGTTGCTGCAACCATCGCTCAACCGACAGAAAAGGGCGACAGCGATTTCGGTCGCGTCCATAGCAACTACACCACCATCACCAGTGTTTGTGCGTTAACACTGTCGCGTAGTAGTGATCCTGATAGCGGCAGCAGCAGCAGCGAGGGCATCGTCACAATGCCGAGCAAGCAGACGAATGACGTGCTGGCAGTGGAAGAGCTGGTACACGAAATCCGCGAAAACCTGCGCCTGAAAGCGAAACCTGCACACCAGGCGACGCGAAGCTCCCGGCCCTCGCCCTACCACATACCCTGCCGGTCCTGGTCGGAGCCCGTGTGCGGCAGCGGCACGGAGAAGGCGAAGGCGGCGAACAAGGCGAAGACGAAAGGCGAAGAGACGATAGACGATCCGTACGAGTTTCTGCAAACCCTGCTGAAAAACAACAATCTTGTGAAAGAAGCCGTCCGCCGGTTGCAGCATGGCCTCTCGCCAAAGCAACGATACTTCTACGAGAGCGACGAGGAATCGTCCCGATCGCCAATCGTTGTCATGTGTCAGCTAGAATCCTAAGTAGCAGTTATATGTATATGCAAAACAAGCACCTACACTGAAAGGGCGTCGTCCATTGCGGAATGTTGTGGAACGGAGGATGGATATAAAATAATTAAAATCATAATACTAGACATAGACGCAATAGCAATTAAATTGTTACACTTAACTTTGCATCAATCCACTCTTAATTTGACACTTCTAGGACAGCCATCATTCTGGCTCGTCTAGCCAGCGGTGAACACTGAAACTGAATGTTTTTTATTTTCTTTTTTTTTTGCGAGTAGCATAGATCCATCCTTTTGCAAATGTCTTGATCAGTAATTGTTTACTTCGGAACAATACACTGCTATTTGTTTGGGGTTTCACATGTTTGCTCTACTTTGATTATGTTTTCTCATTACCCCACACCCTCCCACGCCTTACTCCTGCACATCATATCTGTACTGCCAAATAAGCCCTTATTATGTTTCTCTCAAAGCAGATGTAATTAATGGTATCGAGCAAGATGCTCCTACTACCATCGCTGCTCTCCTAAAGCATGCTGTTCTATTGGGGGCGAATGCCGGATGGATTCACCTAGAAAAACCTTAAAGGGCGAATGTGTGCGCATGCGCTTTGAAACAAAATCAGGCTCAGTTTTTGATTTCCCTCTCTTTTGCAGTGGGAACCACCACAATGGTTACAACAAAAGTCGTGCAGAGTATTCCAATTTGATTACAAGTGGCTAATATGTTTACACAATGTTCAATTGTTTATGATTTGAAATTCATCCTATAATTGTCTTTTTTCTAAAACAAAACCTACGGTACCATCGACCATTGACTGCCTGTCGTGCAGTGAATATTCCATTTACCCTTGCTTAGAAGCAACCCAAAGCATGTATCCGTAAGTTGATAACCATTTCAGACGATTTTGTTTTTTCCACATGTACATTGTCCGAGCAAACGGTAGTTGTCCATGTCCGGAAGTGCATGCTGTAGACGCGTTATGCAACTTTGTGTAACTTAATCTCATTTTTGCATACGGCACTTTCCAAACCACAGCGCAAATGGCACGGTATAGCGCATCTCCAAACAGTGCTGTTGCGTTGAGCTCCTTTAAAAGGTGCGACAGCGCAAGCTATCATAAAGAATCGAGTAACATTTGAATGTGGTGTAGGCTCGGAAAATCGATAGACCAGAGGGGCTTGATTCGGTTGAAACGCCTGGGACATGTCTGAGGTTTGGCAGTGGGAAGTACACAAATATTGGGGGACCACGAGTCGGCATGATGCAATATGCGGTAATCGGCCACCGGGCCAAAGTGCTACAGCTCGTCGTACGATGGCGTTGGCACGTTAAAACTGGACGTAGTTTTTTTGGTTGCCTTTGTTCCACAACGTGCGTGTGTGGCGCGATACGTGTTATCTCCCCCTTTTTACTTCTCTCCCTCTCACTGTGAGTATATCGCAGGGCATTTCACGTATAGAATAGGAGTGAGTAACTCCTGTTAATGATAACAAAAAAAAAATGGCAATAAAAACATTGCCGATGTCGGGACGACGAGACTACGTCGGCATAAAAAAGCGAGATGTACCAAGGGGCCAGCAACCGCACCGTATGGACGAGAAGGAGAAAAGCGCAACCTAGTACTAGGAGCTGCTCGCTGTTCCAAAATGGCCGACGTTTATGTTTATAAATAGTCGACAGTTGGTGTGCGCCACCTAGTATGCCCTGGATTTCTCTGGGAAGGGAAAGAGAGTAACATTATTATGTGCAGAGTGTGAGAGTGAGTATAGGCGTATGTGTGTGTGTGTGCATACAATGAACATAAAGTTGAGCTCGTGGAGAGGTAATTGTTTGGGTGCCGTCCCCGCTCGCACCTTGGCGCAAAGGGAATGGTGTCGCTTGATTTCCTGTGTAAGCAAGTTGTTCGCTTTTCCGTTGTGCGAAAA
>AXCO02009740.1:0-11946 GCA_000473525.2 Anopheles melas
GTCTAGTCGATAAAGCACAAAATATGACACCGTAACGAAAATGAAAACGAAAAAAGTAACGACGACATCGCGCCGGCGAACATTGACATCGATAGTACTATTTCGTACCTTCGCGTGGTACCTGGTTTGCATCTTGCGCTTCTCAGCTTAGAGCTGTAGAGATGGTGTGAAATTAGAATCCTTTGGAGAGGAGAGGAGAAAAAACTTCCTCCTTTTCTAGTATACTTCACGTCACACTTAAGAAAGCCGTACGAAAGTAAGAATAATAAACAGCAAATAACGTTAGGGTTCGCTTTACACAGGGGCAATCATTGGAGCTGTCGATCATGCGGTCTATTTTATGCTTCATTGGATGGGCTTTAGTCTGATACGATGAACCTGTGCCACACCAACACTACACACTGGTGTCGTCTTCCCCACGACACTCATCACTCAAATCGCACTTGGTAGGTAGGTTTTCAGTTTTAGTGCCTCGCCTTGCATGCAAAATTGCCGTCAGCCTCATCCCCCGGCAGCGTTCCAATAAAAACTGTCCCTTAAATCCCTACCCAGACACTTAAGGCACACACACACATTTTGTCACCCTCAGATACCACATGATATTTGCTGTCTCTTTCAAGATTTTGAAGCATTTTTTGTTCGTCGCGGTCGGGTAACCGACAAGCTGCTGATGTTACACAAGAAATTGATTTTGATTTCGTTTCCATTCCTTCGAACGTCTCCAGCTCCACTACATCCTCGTCCAAACGTTCTCCCGCCTAAACAACGCGGCATCGGAAATCGGAACCCTCGATCGGGACGCACCGTGCCTGTCTGTTTTCACAGTTTATTACCACCGCCACCGCGTTTTTGGGGAGGATCCACATTTGGAGCATCAATTTTGCTTGCCCAAAACAAAAAAAAAAAAAACGCGATATTATCGCCGTCCCGCCTGCCATGGTCGTCACCTCGCCGGTACGGAAATGAGATTATGGAAAGTATGCAATCTTCACTTTCACCGTATGTTATGACATAGATCTTTGCCATGGCGCCTTCCGGTACATTCCGGGGTAAGGTCGTCTCCGTCTGGTTTGCTTGTTCGGTTTGTTTTTTTTTTTGCTTTTGATATAGGATTCGCCCCGCTGAACTTACTAACTTGCGGTTGCACTTTCATAGGGTGAAAGTATACAGGGCAAGATGAAAAGAGGAAATTGGAAGCAACCTTCCAAAAGGCAACACGGCACGTGTGTGTGTGTGTGTGTTGACTGTAATCGACAAGAGGTTAAATGATGCTGATGAGTTTGTGTACGTTGTGAATTTAACTACATAGGATCAATTCACAGGTCTTTTGTTCGTGTCGGGCTTACCTTTGGACAGCGACAGAGCAACATTGAAATATAGCTTCAAATTCCCATACCTTAGATGTACTTTGTGGTTCTGAGAATGAGACAGCTAAAAGTAATCAAATAACTTCAGAATAAACTAATTATTAAATTGCTAGTTTAAGTATTTATGAGAATACTGACAAAGGTAACAATAGCTGATAGGGTTGTTAAGAAGTAGCTAGAGTACATATTTATGAGTTGGCGATAGATAGCGAAAGAGTTTAAGGTGTATGATGAACCACGATCGAACATCATAGGGATATATAGCCTAGAAATCTCTATAGCCTAGAAATCATAGTTCATAGTAGGAAAATCTCTGTTTTATCTGCTTCCCAAAACACACGACGCAGAGGATTTCTGAATGCTTCTCATCATAATTAATGTTTCATTCCAAGAGAGTACTGCAGAACTAAATGATGTTCCTTAGCCAAACTTTTTTTTAGAATAAAATAAACTTTGCTATGCTATACCATGTAGTTTCTCCACAGCTAAAATCTAAAAACCTTAAACCGCCCAGCTATAAAAATACTTTCCCATGATCATTACACCTAATCATCGTTCAAACTTCTCTATCCTCTCAATTGTGGACGGAAAACTAAACCGAAACATGCTCCTCTTTTGTATCGTTCCCAATGTGCGTGTACGGAAAACTTTTTTCATTTTAGTCCTCGCATCTTATGCCCACACCCCGCACTCAGTCCAGTCATTTTGTATTGAGGTCACACTGGTTTCGACCAAAAATTGCTTGCTCGCTACAAGATAAAATTTGTAGTCCATTCATTGCAATAAAATTATTATTTAATGGTGCGCAACTTAAACGCAGCACCGCTAGCCATTCCCGAGGCAAAAGTGCGCCTCAAGCACAAGCTCAACCGTTTTTTTTTGTGGCCGTTGAGGTTTAGCTCTAGTCAAAGGCCAGAGAAGCCACCGCTGTGTATTGCTGGACACCGCAACTACAGTAACAGTTGGCAGGGTCAGGCAAATTATTAACATAGAGAAAGTTTGGCACTTAAAAAAGGAACGTAATGGATTTTTATCAACGTCCAGAATGTCCATAAGTTCCGGACGAGCATGGGAGAGGACTGGGCGACAATATAATTAAAATAGAAATGAAATAAAATGTGAAACAATAGAACTACCTCGCTTCAATGCCGAGAAGCCGAGTGCCGGTTGAGTTTTGGTGAACTTGTTCTGACCTGATCCAGGAGCACTGTTCCCCGTTAGGATTCCCTTCGCTCAAAGAAAGCCAATCCAATATGGCACCGACTCCAGATGAGCATGGGCCGGAACCTTCTCCAAACCGCAGATGTCGCCTATTGCTTTGGTAGAAAGTTCAACAGTCATTAATTTGGTTTGCGGTTGACGGGTGTAACGGGCGCCCCAAAGCCTGAGGAAGGATTTGCGGACAGCTTCAGGGCTATATGATCCTAATTTTTCACTATACACTATCAAAACCTAGCTGGACAGCGGAAGGCATTGGGCGTTAGCTATGGTTTCTATTGTTTGTGTACGTTGTGCACGCTCTTACTAATTCCCACTAATTTAAGCTCATTCCGTGAAAGAATATTAATTTCTCTTCCGTAAGCCTGACCACACAAGGAAGACAAATGAAGTGTGGGTGCTATTGGGCTATTGGGTGATTTTGTAGTGTCAAACGAAGAAGTAGCTACACTGCACACAAAACCTTCAGCTTTATAGCTTGTAAACTTTCAAATAAAGTCACAAAGTACTCACATTTTAAACTACACCTTAGTATACCTCAGAGACACCAAGAAACAATACCTTGTATAGTTTGTTTTGCGCGAAGTTCCACCCAACGCAACAGGGAGTGGCGAGTTTAACGAGGAAGCAAGTTTGTTGAAGCAACTAGCACTTAAACCGGCAAGGTACAGTACAGGTGCAGGGAATGGTATTGTTCTTCGGAGTCGATTAGGACGGTGCGCTAGTACAACAATGTTAACCCTGTCTTTGTAGCTACAGTGTAATCAAACTTTAGTAATGAAGACTGTAATGAAGCAAAGTGATACAAAGTAGTACGAAGGCGCAAAAGTGGTGGATTCACGGCGATGGATTTTGATGTGCGATGAATTTGAGATACTAGTGAATAACATAATGGATTTTGGGTGATTGTTTTACTGTAAACTTTGAGACTAACATATATTTTGATTATCCTTTATATGGAGAGTCATACTCGTCATACGTCATACAGGTTTCGTTGGACTAGTCTTGTCATTTATAATGACCCAACATGATCCTTGGAGAGCGTTAAGGTCCTAACGACTATCTTTTAACGACCTAACAATGCATTTCACTTGAAGTACTAAGGTAATCATTATCAGATATGATCTTCAAAAAGACATCTGAAAACATCAGTGTCTAAAGGGATCTAAAGCATAAAGTAACTTGGCTCACTGAAAGCGTTTCATAGTTGAAAAGAGAACTTACTAAAAGCTTTTAAGGTTACACAACATTGTTTGAGGGACCTTAAGATTCCCATTGGCTATAGATCGCAAACGTTTAAAACATATTTAATAAAGCTCAAATTCTTCTAGTGTACTTCATGAATGATCCTACTCGCACTAATCATACCGTCAACAAATCATCGAATCTTGCTATTTGTTTGAAACTTTGGTATACATTTATTAATTAAATATTGGTTCGTTAATTACCACTGTGCTCAGAGTTTTACATTGGTAGTCCTTTAACCATGCAACCCAATCGATATAATTTAATATCACTCTTCTGCATGAATCCGTCACTAATCAAAAATAGTTTGTCAAACCGACGCACCATCCATCCATCAATCGTTCCAATGCAACGCGAGGGTTCATGCAGGTTGTGGCACACTTAAATGGGAACCACAAATTAAATTGAAACCTTCGCTTACCTTCACCGTACGCGTAGGCGGCGTGAAAGTGTGCACTAAATTAACGATTAATTAATTATTCAAGTGTCACCACAGCAGACGCATTAACACATATAATTTTGCAGCAACATCATGCATCGCCCGCACGGGTCCACGCCATGAAGGTTTTGTTTCGATTGCGGCTGGTTTGGTTAGGTGAGAAAAATCTTGAATTATTCATACTCGCGGAGGTACGCGGGTGTTGTTTGTGAGGTTGATAAGGGGCAGGAGCGTTTGGGATGGCAGTGCTAATTAAAACTGTTGACGAAGCTGGTGGCATCGGCACCGCTGATGATGGATGTACGATGACCAGAAGTAGTTTAATAGTAATCGGATGCAAAATCAATGGGGGAAACAATTTCTTTCTATTGAGGTGTAGAGAAATTGTTGGAAAGGAATACTAAAGTTTAAAATATATATTAAATTGATAGAATTAAAATCATTGATTCCTGCTGTTGATCACCTTTAATGCTTTGAAACCTGCTCGGAAAGGTAGGTCCTCCCAGCAATATCCGGAGTCGTTCGAAATCTTATGGAGCCGTCCGGAATCGCTCGAATTCAGAGTCATCCGGAGTTGTTAGGAGTGATACAGAGTCGTCTGGAACAGTCAGGCTCCTACTCCGAAGTCGTGCAGCTTCAGCCTGGACTCCGACTGCCGGCGGTACTAGTGATTCCTATTTTGTATTTTGATGATTTTGAGGCGCTCCAAAGAGCACACCACTGCTACCCGCACCAATTACCTCTCCAAAAACGTTGATGGAACCAAATTTGCATCGTCACAGTTGAACTGTAAGCTTATTCTATCTTTGTTCATTCCTGTTTTTGTAATGGCGTGTACGTTTTTCATTCCAGCCAGTGAATCGAATGCATCTGCATTCTGCATAAATCGGTGCATATACACTATGCCACTCACAGGGCAAGCAAAAAAGTTTTATATTAGTGTATAATCATTAAAAGAAAAATCTTTCAACCAACTACTATACTACGAAATGCCAAACTTTAGGCGAAGATTTGACTCTGCAAACCCTTTGAACCGTGCAAGCACAAAAGCTAAAGTTTGGTACACCGGTACAGTAGTTCCCTACTGCTGATCCGTAACGGTTTTGTGCCACGACGGGTGCGCGTAGTAGTAGATCGTTTTAGTTGACTGATGCCGATGCTGCTGGTCGTGCCACACAGCTCGCTCGGTCGCTCGATGCATGCGAAGCGAGACGAATTACTATTGACGCCAACCGGTCGGTCGGTCGGTCGGTTGCTTTTTAGGCGGAAACTTTGCACGGATAATAAAATCCTTTTTTCCGCCCGAGAGCATTTTTAAATGGCGCACTTGAACAGATGTAATGTGTGCGTTCCGGCGTAGCTTTAGTTTACACTTTGCATGTTCCTACTTTTAGTTTAGCTTATTGTGTCGCTTAAACCGTTATCACTCTTCCTGTTTAAAGAATCTTGGTTGAAATGTTCCTTGGATGGTTAATAATGTAAAATCGTAGTACCTGGCACTGTTCCTGTTTAAATTATGGAAGGTAATATTTTGTATATTTTGTATATCATGTAGAGAAATGCTGTAATTTAAGTGATCCAGAGCGAATCTTTTAAAACGCGTCGATAATAAATATCAATATCAATTGAACAAATGGCGGCACTGAATTCATATCAGTGCTGGATCTGATACAGCAGCTGGAACAAAAGCATGGAATTTATTTTCGAGCTTAATTCTGATTCTAGAGCTGAAATTGTTTTTATTCCGGACCTGGAACTATACCTGAACCTGTTCCAAGTGTAACATTGACTCTGCAGAACTGACGTAATGGAGGACACTAATCATAATATTAAATGACCCGACAATACAAGCACAGAATGAAGTAAACTGTAATGTTATTTCTCATTTTTATTGTCAAAATAATAAGATTCACGTCGTGATCGTTAATTTAAGATTAAGGTAGGGTTTGAGATACAGGTAGCATTAAACGATTTTTCTCATTTTAAATGTTTCGCGAACAAATCCGAATTGGCTCCGAAATTAGAATCGGCTTCCAAACGGAGTAAGTTTCGGCATCGCCAAGAAAATAGGCGTTTGGTTCCTGGACGTTTGGAACCACGTATTGATAACCACAAAAAAAAAATTGTTGTAAAAGATCCATTCTCATGGAGATTCCCGAACTGATTTCGCTCCGAAGTCAATTCCGGAATCGGAATCGATTCCAGCATCAGAATCGGCTCCGAAATTGTTTCTGAACGCGGTATCGGAATCGGGTAGGTCCGATTCCGTGATCCCACCACTAGTCGAAACAACCGACATGAGTACGAGTGTGTTAGACACTAATAAACGAATATGTCCACAAGTCCCTTGTCGGTGCAGTAAAGTTAATTGATGCCTCTGACTTGGCGAGATTCTTTGCATTGCGTTATCTTAAGTCGTCTGGCAATAAGTTATATTCGAGACGGATAGAACTGCATGCCATAAGAGCCATGGTTGAAAACTAACTGTATTTCATGCTTTGTTTCAGGATAGTTTTCCAATTTTTCTATTTTTCTGAAAAGAAATTGCAAAATATAGTGAGCAAAGGACATCCGAACAAAACAAATTTCGTCTGGATTGTATGGGACATCCCAACGATCTGACAGCGATACATAAACTAGGCACTTTTTTATACCATTGTTGCTTCTTGGCTTTATTAAAACCGAACAGCGCACACAGGAACACTGGCCGGATCGTTCAAGAAAGCTTCCACAAACTTCCCGACCTTTGCAGCCTTTACGAAATTCGTTTCATACGCTTGAATTGCACCCGCCCTAAAAGTACGCCTGCCGTACAATCTGTTCGATCTGAAAAAAAAAACCCGCCCTCACTCAACTGACAGTACGTTAACGTTTGGATTCATCTTTACACCGCGCGCGCCCTTCTCCACACGTCCCACAATCCACGCCTCGTGCTCGGTGCACCGTCTGTACTCCTCGCAGAAGCCGGCCGCAGCCTCGCGGGGCAAACAAATCAGCAGCCCGCCGCTCGTTTCGACCGCCTTCCCCGCCAGCAACTTGGCACCGCGCCCGAGCGTGTCCGCCATTTCGCGCACATTCTTGATGATGGGCAGCGTGTCGAGATGGAAATCTACCTCGGCCGTCTGGTGCGATGCCAAGTTTTCCGCGTGCCCGTAAAGCCCGAAACCCGTCACATCGGTAGCCGCGTGTGCGCCGTACTTTTTCATCAGCTCGGCACCGGTTTTGTTCAGCCGGGACATCGATTCCAGCGCGATCCGGTACGTCTGCTCGATATCGGCCACGGTGAAGCGCTCCCGCAGCCGAGCCCAGCTGTCCGACTGCGGTTCGCCCATCCAGATGTACGCGTTCGTGGCGAGCTGGGTGCCGAGCGGTTTGGTTAGCACGAGCGCATCGCCTGGTTGTGCGTTGTATGGCCTGCAAATTGGGATGTTTCAGAGCGAACCATTTTCTCCTGCTATTGGCAGCGTTATCTTATCACTTACATTATCAGCTCCGAACGATGGCAGACAGCGGAGGCAGCACCGCCAATAACGCACCACGGGTTCTCCGCAATGCTGCCGATCTGGACCGGTGCGTTGCACGCTTTGGCCGCTTCCAGAAAGCCCTGCATCACCATCGGTACCACCACTTCGCGCTCCTGCTCGGTGAACTCGGTCGGTGCGGTAACGATCAGCTTGATCTGATCGATTTCCGTCGCCCCCACGGCAAACACATCGCTAACAACGTTCGCAAGCGCGATCTTCCCCAGCATGAACGGATCGTCGATCAGCGGGTAGAAGAAATCGACCGATTGTACCAGGAAAAGGTCGCGCTTGAGCGCAATGACAGACGAATCCAATCCAATTCCTGAATGTTGAAGATTAAGATTATATTACATTTATGTATAGAACTGTTGCCATGTACCACTTACCAACACCATCCTCCTTGTTCGGTCCCTTCCCATCCTTATCACCTAGCTGCTCTCCGTACACTCCTGCAAGAAGTCGGTTTAGGACATCTTGAGGAACTTTCGAGCCTCACCCCCGCAGGGTGGAGAATTTGGTGAGGCGAAAGTCCGGGCTAAGCCCATAACTTTTCGGTTTAAACATTTTGCGGGTGCGTTTTAAAAACGCAAAACAAAAAAGGCGATAAAAAATAAAAGTGAACAGAAATAGACAACAGTTGATTTACAAGTGGCCACAGTTTCCGGCCCTCGATTCGTTGACGGCTGGATGTGTTTGTTGTGATTTTGACGGTTATACCGCGGCTTGACAACGCGTTGTCGCATACGACACACGCGACACTGTTTTGTTGGTTGTCGCATGGTGATGCAACAGGCAAAAACATACTTTGAAGGATTTAGCTACGGTTTTATCAATTTCAAATTATGTTTTTTAACACTTGAATACAAGTGCAAACAAGTCTTGTGTGAATTATGTTACATTTTCTTCAAAATTATTATTTTATCTTTCTCGCAAAAAGCTGCTGCATTCACCACCATTCCATATTCACCACACCAATTCCCGAAACCGCCACCGCAAGCGCTCGCGTTCGGCTGTCAACGTGACACATTCACCACACCAAAAAAAGGAAAATTGATGACTGGATTTGTGGTTGGTCAATAATGCAGAAAAGATCACAAATTACGATTGTTTTAGCTTAAAAATAGTGTGTACATTGCCGTGTGAAGACAAAGTGCGTGCCGGTGGGTTTGTTTAAAGTCGTATTTTGTTTAGGTACGTATTTTGATACGCCGTAATGGAGCGTTGTTTTCGGCTGGGAGAAGGTGCACGAAAACATTCCAGATGATGTCAAAGAACAAGTGGACTGTCTGGTTTTTACGATAAGCGTACAATTTTGGTGTTAAAAAGATAAAAATGCTTGATAAATTCTTCTCCAGTTTGTTTACTAGATCACTTTTTATTCTGAATGTCTTAAAAAAAACAGTCCGCAAAGCTTCCGTTCGTAAAGGGCGTGAAAACGTAAACATCACACAACTTGCTTCAAACCCTTGCCTCAAAACGACACTGAAACCCTGGTTCTTATCACGTTTTCTACAGGTACCCACAGCGGTAGGGCAGGTAGCTTAAAGGCTCGCGGTGCAGCCATGTCGTCGTCAGCAATTTTCATACTGGACGCGAAGGGAAAGGTGTTGATATCGCGCAACTACCGCGGCCACATCGATATGGGCGTGATCGACAAGTTTATGCCGCTGTTGATGGAGAAGGAGGAGGAAGGGCTCATCACACCCATTCTGCAGACGCCGGAGTGTACATTCGCCTACGTCAAGACGAACAATCTGTACCTGGTGTCGGTGACGCGCAGCAACGCCAACATAGCGCTCGTGTTCGTCTTCCTGCACAAGGTGGTGCAGGTGTTCACCGAGTACTTCAAGGAGCTGGAGGAGGAAAGCATACGGGACAACTTTGTCGTGATTTACGAGCTGCTGGACGAGCTGATCGACTTCGGCTACCCGCAGACGACCGACAGCAAGATACTGCAGGAGTACATTACGCAGGAGGGCCACAAGCTGGAGATACAGCCGCGCATCCCGATGGCGGTCACGAACGCGGTCTCGTGGCGCTCGGAGGGCATCAAGTATCGCAAGAACGAGGTGTTCCTGGACGTGATCGAGAGCGTCAACCTGCTGGCGAACGCGAACGGGAACGTGCTGCGGAGCGAGATCGTGGGCGCGATCAAGATGCGCGTGTACCTGTCGGGCATGCCGGAGCTGCGGCTCGGGCTGAACGATAAGGTGCTGTTCGAGAGCACCGGGCGGGGCAAGTCGAAATCGGTCGAGCTGGAGGATGTAAAGTTTCACCAGTGCGTGCGGCTGTCGCGGTTCGAGAACGATCGGACGATCTCGTTCATACCGCCGGACGGCGAGTTCGAGCTGATGTCGTACCGGCTGAACACGCACGTGAAGCCGCTGATCTGGATCGAGTCGGTGATCGAGCGCCACGCGCACAGCCGGGTGGAGTACATGATCAAGGCGAAGTCGCAGTTCAAGCGCCGGTCGACGGCGAACAATGTGGAGATCGTCATACCGGTGCCGGCCGATGCCGACTCGCCCAAGTTCAAGACGACGATCGGCAGCGTGAAGTACGCGCCGGAGCAGAATGCCATCACGTGGACAATTAAATCATTCCCAGTACGTAGTTGGACCAACACGTGCACAGGCAAAGCAAAGCAACTTCTAATGTGTGGCTGTTTTTGTCGTTCATTACAGGGCGGCAAGGAGTATCTTATGCGAGCTCACTTCGGCCTGCCAAGCGTAGAGTGCGAGGACAGTGAGGGAAAGCCTCCGATTCAGGTGAAGTTTGAAATTCCCTACTTCACCACATCCGGCATACAGGTAAGTGCGGTCTTTTCGCCCCTCCCAAATGTGTCTCAATCGCTGCTAACCGATCGTTCGTTTGTAGGTACGGTACTTAAAGATCATCGAAAAGAGCGGATACCAAGCACTGCCGTGGGTACGGTACATCACCCAGAACGGCGACTATCAGCTGCGAACGAACTAAGCGTCCCGCCTGTACGGTGCCTGTACTGTGACGAGAAGTAATTGTTCAGTTTCCACCCCCTCCACATCCCCATTACTTCATCTGCACCGGGTGTACTAGCCGAGTCCGGTGTGTGGAGTTGGCCGGGTCAACGAACGGCACTTCATCGACGGTTTCCATCCAGCATAGTGGCATTGCGGTGTGCAGTATTAAATGTGCAGTTTTGTTTGCTTTGTGGACAGCTCCGGACTAGCAAACATTAGAGAAGATTGTATCTTCCTATTTTCTAGTGATTTATATATGCTTTTTGTGTTGTTTGCACTGCGTTCTTCTTCTTCTTCCCTTCTTCCTCCTCTTTCACCCATGTTGAGTTTTCCAGTACTCCAGTACATTCAAAATTGTTGTTTTTTTTTTTCGAAAGAGGTTTTAGCGATTTATTTTGTCAATCATTTCGTCCTTGTTTAACGCGTTAGCCAACACAAGTGGATTTTATGTTTAACGTTAACCATCCTGTAAAACGAACATGTAGCACATAAAGTAATAAAGTAAAGTAAAGCGAGCGAGGTTCGGTGTAGAAAGCAGGAAAGAAAATTCGCATTAAAAGTATTAAGAACAGCACTGGGTTGGCAGTTGCTGTCGGGAATGCTTTACTCCTTGAAGGTAACGACCTGCGGCTGCGGTCATGTCCGTCTGTAAAGATCCACGCGTCCCGGAAAGTCCTTGCTACGGGAGGGCGCTTTGACTGGGAATCCATCACGTTTGGTCTTACAGGTTTTGGTGTTTTGATTAGAAACGAATGAGTGATCGGCATTTTCTTTCTTAGGAAGGTTGTACGGGATCACAGGGCCAAATGGAAATCTGTTTTTGCACGTTTTTTTAACCATTATTACACAGATAAAAATTCAATTCAAGACTCAAAACGTAAGCATTGCAATGTTTTGTCACACTGTGCTCACTCAATTTTAAACAAACATTACAATAACTATATAATTTTGTGGCCAAGATCTTGCGACCAAGATCATTGCTACTATGATTTTTGTGACCAAAATTTTTGCGACCAAGAATTTTTGCGACCAAGGAATTTTATGACCAACATTTTTGTGACCAAGAATTTTTGCGACCAAGATTTTTCGGATTCGGAGATTTTTCACAGTCTTGGCCGCAAAAATTTTGTTCACAAAAATCCTTGGTCACAAAA
>AXCO02009741.1:0-12014 GCA_000473525.2 Anopheles melas
TCCGCACTCGCACAAACAGTCCCGACGTTTACTGCGACTACTGGAAAATGGTGGTGCACAAGGGGTAGAGCAGAGGACGGAACAGGGGAGAATCGTTTAATTAAACGAAACGTTCGGGATACGTGCTGTGAAGAAAAGCGGACACTAGCAGATTTAAGTTCAGTGTGTAAGAAGTACTAGCTAGTAGATGTGTACTTACGATTTGCGGGAAAATAGCTCAAATTTTCAAAAGACATTAAAAGTAGCAGTAATGGTAATGGTAGCAGCAGTAGTAGTACACTACACCCGTATAACAGATGCCAACGGCGTGCCGTAGCACAGCACGCGAGCAAACGGAAAACGAATCGCAAAACTCTACTTTCTTTCGATACGCGAAACGAAACCAATTCGCCAGAGGAAACTTTCTTCATTTTCTTACCGTGCAGAAAAGTTTTTCACCGCGCGTGGGCATGTTTATGTGTCTGTGTGTAGAGTGATGATGTGTAGATTTGTGTCGGTAGTAGTGTAATACTTTCGCTTTTGCGGAAAGACGCGCAATGGCAATGAATTTCTTTGTACATGTAGCAGGAGTGTAATGGTAGCAATGAGCTGTTGTGAGCAGAGTAGTAGACGTATCAGCAGCATTAGCAGTGTTAATAGTAGTTGTGTTGGTAGTAATAGTAGTGATAGTAGTAGTAGTAGTAGTTGTTGTTGTAATGGTAGCAGTAGCGTTAGGAAGAACGCCATTATCTCATGTGCGTTTCATTTGCGTTTTCTCATGCGACCTCGTTTATTTCTTACTTTTTCATTTCATTAAATTTATCAACAAAAACGGAAACAGTCAAGATTCCTGCTCTTACGTTCACGGGATCATTCGATCGTGCTACTATGCATTGACGTGTTCTACTATGCTGCAGTTTTACTGTGATTTTTTTCTTTTTTTTTTTCTCTCTCTCTCTCTCTCCTCTCTCTTTCCCTCTCTTTCAATTTCTTTTATATAACGCGCTAGTAGATGGTATGTTGAAAGTATGGAGGAGAAGGTTTATTAATTTATTTGTTCTTTTGTTTGGATTTTCTGTATGTGTTTTGTTCCGTTTGTTGCAATTTGATTGTGAATAGTCTGTGTTTTACGTTGCATGTCTGTCGCTTTGTGGTACAATGGTTGTTACGAGATTTTGTATTGTTGTTTCTTTGCTGTACCTGTTATTTCTTCTTCCTTTTTTGCCTTCTCTTTTGTAGCACTGTGTGAACCAAACGTTTGATCCGGGGGGATTATTTGGTGTGCACTCCTTTAAAGCCCGAACATTACAGACTTTGCGTCAAAACAGGATCGAGTTCGAAAAATTGGACTGATGACCGATATAGTAATTAGAGGAGTATTGTGTGTGTGCGTCTGTTGAGTGTATTTTTGTGATTGTTGGTTAGTGTTAGGGTAGTGTATAACTTTATCCCTAGTGCCACGACACACGTGGATAAGAAAGAATACTATCCGCGGTAGGGGTATACTATTCTGCGTTCCGTTACTGCTGTTCCAAACTCACTGCCACTGTACTGGGTCGTTTCGCAAAAGAGCTTTTCTTTTGCTCCCGATCATTTTCGTCGGCAATTTCCGTGTTAATGAATAAGTTGCTCAATAATATATTATTTTGTAAATATGTTCAATTTAATTAATGGTGGGTAAACATTTGTGGTCGTTTGGTTGTCTCATGCCTGTTACCTCGCTTGAACTCGTGCCGCAATAGAATGGCTTTTCCCTCGGTTGCACCTCAGCTCCTGTATTCTGTACACACAAACACACATACTCGTCACCTAATAATATATCATTTTGATCGACGGGTTTCGAATGTTTTCTGCATTGGGTTCGCATTTTTGTTTCTTTTCTTTTCTTTTATACAGCCTTACCCTTACTAGCCTACCTCTAGGGGTTTGCAGCAGTTAAAGACGATCTTTCAAACAATCGCAACCTCATCATTGTATGCTGTTTTGGCTGTTATTAATGGGTTGATATTATTGTTATCCTATACGCTTACCAGACTGGTACTGCGGGGGTGAAGGGTCGTTAGTATTTTGAATTATTGTTTCTGCTGATCTTGCTGCTACCATGATCACCGCGTGGTGCGCAACATATGCTAGAGCTCTGACGAATGCCGCTAAACATCCATCCGAATGGCTGTTGCAAATGTGAGCCTTTCGCATTACTTTAACGCAAACATCATATTTACAGTTTACTCACGATAGCTTCGTGTGTGTTTGTGTGTGCTACTAGTTTTCAATTTTATGTATATTTTGATGCTGCCGATGCTGCTCCAGCTGTTGCCGCTCCTACTTCACCTTTGCCGCCAGATGTATTAAATTTAAACAATTTCTTTCTAGTTCAATTTGTTGCAAGCAGTAGTTTTCACAAGATATCTTTCATTGCGCTTGTTTAAGTATCGCTTCACTTACAAACGAATGATTTTATTTCTGTTTGGTATGGTATGTGCTTCACGTGTGGTTCCGTTCGCGTTCTCTACAGTCCGCATGTTTATCATTTTATTTGTTTAATTATTTCATAATTATTTCAATTCTTCACTGGGCTGTTCTTCTCTGTTGATAAACGTTGTTTTTGATAAACACAACTCTTTTCACGTTATGCCTTTTAGCCGAATTATAATGCTCATGTTTGCTTTGCGCTTCCTCAAAACGTGTGCAATAGATTCCGATTGAATTGTCCAATTTTTAGATTCAGTAAAGACGGAAGCAGAACAGGGACGAAAACGGCGCAAGAGACTAACGAGAGATTAACGCACAGGAACGTACTGCGCCTCACGCAGTGCGAGAAGATTGTACGCATTGCAATTGAAGTAAGTAACAACACACGAGCGTGACATCGTGATCCGTATCGAACACGCAACCTCCATTTCCTCCCAGAATAAACAGCATTGCATATCTGTTTCATGTTACATTTGCATGATTGTAGCGCTTTCTTTTTTCGTGGATAGTGATTGCGATAGCTGTACCCAGATAATCGTAACGCATCCTTCACCTACCCCTGGTCACATGCTAACAATAACGATCTATATTGTAACATCGTAGCGACTTCCGTTTCAGCTTTGATTTTCCTTCACTGTTAGCTTTTCCTACCCACCTCAGGCGAACTGCTTACCTCCTGCTTTCCTGTTCCGTTACAGTAAAGTTATATATTGTGCTACAGACGCGCTTATTAAATACATTTACTTAACTTTGTTTACCTGCCTAACCTGCTGTTCGTGTAAATGCATGGGTTTTGTTTTTATTTGTTTACAGTGTTTCTTTGTTTTGTATTTGCTCATCCATACGGTGTGTTGCTGTGTGTGTCTGTCGTGATAGCGTTAGATCTATTTGTTTGTTTGTTTTTATTATTTTTTTTTACATAACACTAAACTACTTTGCGATTTGATTCACGCATTGCGTATCGTTTGAATATTTCTTTTAGCTCTTCTCTTCTTCAGCACCATGCGCGCTTGATCATCTCATTGGTATTGTTTGATAGTTTCTTTTTTGCCATAATTTATCGTTTAACTTAGTTTATCTTTTGTGTTGCTGGCTTAACGCATTACTATTTTCCCCGCTGTAGCTAGACATTACGTGAAACTGTACTTAAGAGAAGCATGACGGTGAAGGTGACGCAAGTGTTTGTTTTAAGTTTAGATTGTAATTTTACTTTTGAAGCTTTCTCATGTTCTAATTCTCTCTAGATATTTCTTGCCCAGGTTTCTTTTTCCATTTTTTGAACATGGAATACAGAACGTGGTAATTATTGTGTGTATGCTTGTTTATTATTATCTCTGCTATCGCTTCGTTCATCCCATACTTTAACCGAATGGCGCATACATACCGCTTCCATTTAGCACGTGTGAAATGGGGCCAAACTATAGCACGATATGGTCTCCAACAACAACGTTTGCTATCCTTTCCATCTCTCACAAATGTGTGTGTGTGTGTGTGTGTGTGTGTGTGTGTGTGTGTGTGTGTGTGTGTGTGTGTGTGTGTTTGTTTGTTTGTTTGTTTGTTTGTTTGTTTGTGTAATACATGTAAAAGCTCCTGAGGGAGAAGGATGAGAAGGAGAGTGGGTTTGGAAAGAAGGTAATGATATGGGTTACGATCGCATCTAAATGTAAATATCACCTTGTTTTATAGCTTCCAATATTCTCTTTCCTTTTACCACGCCTATTGTTTTGTCCGCTTTACTTTGTCCTACTCTAAACACGGGTCGCACGTTGCAACTGCAACCCATCTTTCAACGTAATGCAACACTTTTTTAATTTATTCTCCATTCACGTACACTTTGTTCGCGCTTCTTGTTTTACGCTTTGCAACATGTATTCGTGTCGGTGTAAATGCTATTTAAATAATTTTTTGTTAATTCTGTTTCTTACTCTTCAACAACACACAACAAGACATTCCACCCGGGGCACACCTGCATTATGTTTCACGAATTGAACTTACCGTCGTCCTTGGTTTGTTCCTGGGCGTGTAATCTCAGTGTTTTTGGCGAGTGTCGGTGTAGAAGTGTCTGTTATGTTTTCAATCTCCCAAACGAGGAAGAGTTGCACGTGTACCAGTATGATACACCAATGATGACCGGTATGACCCAGCAGGAAAACTCTGCTTCGATGTTGATCAACCGTAAGCATGCTGCATTTGTGTTTGTATTGTTTTGTTTTAGCTAGAATAACAAATAGAATACTTTGTTTGACGAAGAAACGTGTGTTTAATGTTTTTTGGTTTTTGGTTTTACTTAGTTTTTTTTGTTTGTTTGTTTGTTTTGTTTTGTTTTGATAACGATTAGCTAAAGTTTAATCCATCCTCCAGCTCCAGCGTCTTGTTGCAAATATGCTCCAATAAGATTAGGTGTACCATTATGTATACCCTATAATTTCCCTTTACTCTTTGCTCTCACTTATTTATTTGTGATTGTGTAACACCTCGTAACGTACGATTAACACCACACACACACACACACACACACACTCACACATACACACGCGCGCGCATGCACGCATACTCTCCTTGCAGTAAGAAAGCACTTTCAGTAAAGCCAGCTTAAGGTGAAACCAATGTTAAGTACTAACAAACGAAAAAAGAGCAACAACGACGACGCTATAACCGACCGTCAGGTGTGGGTTGGGAAATTGTGTATTTTAAGCGACAACAGTTGCGCAGACACGCGCGCACACAAACACACAGACACAGCAACAACAACAGGAGAAAAAAGACACACACGGAAAGGAAATAACAAAAACAATCGGTTCACTCTTCTACAAACGCTTGCTAGTAACGGGGAAACATACTTTGCTAGCGCACGGGGAAAAATGAAACCCATAGCACGTGGATCCTTTCCACACGGATAACAGAGGTGCAAACCTTACATTCTGCTGTGTTGTCAACCTGACACCTGGCCTGTGTGCGTGAATTTGCAGCGATAACGCTATTTTATTAGCTACTAATCCCTATGTCCTACACTTATTACTCTGTTGCCCATTTGCTGCTTGTTTGTCAGTGTGGGAAACCGGAAGCGGTATTACAAACAAAACAGGCATAAACCTACATAGCTGTAGTGAAGCAGGCTATAATAGAACTTGCCATTTGAACACTGCTTCGCTCTCAAGAAGCATAAGCATAAGCGCTGCCGGGTGAAAAGGCTTCCCGAAGCATTGTTACCTTTTGACGGGTGTTGTTTTGCCATCTGCTATCCAATGCAGTATTCAACAATTACTTCCTATGTACATTTCCATCCCGTTTACCAGTGATGGAGGCGCCTGGTTATCGTTTCGTTTTCGGACCACTGCCGTTAAAACATAAACCCTGGGATGCGATCTACATGTGTCGCAAGCATTTGTTGTTATTTTCAGCTATCTCTCTGTTATTGTGGAAAATGTCGAAAATCGTTTCTATAGTCCTCACGCGCCTCTCCCATCACCTCATTCGTAATAGAAGAGAGAGACAGAGAAAGAGTGAGAAAAAAAGGAAAGAAACACACTACGCCAGTACTAGTTGCTACACTCAGTTGTCTGCGTAAGGTTCGAAGTTCGGTCTAATTGCTATTGATTCGGTCGGCTGTTATTACCTGCGAAATGCTATTCATATTGTTGTTATATGCTGTGTTCGGGTTGCTTTAGTTAATCTCACTAGCTACTATTTAAATGGGGGATGGTTGCCGTTTTTTTGTTTCTATTGTCGTTCTTGAAAGGTTCAAATACAATCGAAGAAGAAGAAAGTAGTGAACTTTAGTGCGAGAGCGAGAGCCAAAGAGAGCTGAGAAAGTGTGAGAGATAGAGAGAGTTAGAAAGTGATATAGAGAGTAGGGGGAGAGTTCGATTGTTTTCATGCTTGCTTTTTAATTTTAGCAAAGGGTGCTTGTGTGTGTGTGGTTTGGGTTTCCTTTTTTTATTGATTTTGGGAGGGGCACGTTTCCATCATTCCTTAGTGAATCCCGTCTTGTACTAGGATTCCCATTAAGCGCGAATAGGCTTGGATAGCAAGGAACAACAATAAAGCGTTGGTGAAAGTTAGCGCAGATGTATGATTGTTTGTTTGTTTGTTTGTTTGGTTGTGGTGACCGCCGTTTGCTTTTTTTCTTCTGTATTTTCTTCTGTCTAGCTGTTTTTACTTGGTTTGATATCACGCCAACTCCATGTGTGTGTGTGTATGTGTGAGTGTATATGTTTTTTGTTTTTTTTTTTTTATTTTTTTCTTCCGTCCTCTTGGTTCGTGAAAGCTCTCCACGGCCGCGCATTTCTCTAGTTGTGAAGCCGAACAACGAGCCGGACGCGGAATCGAACGGTTGCTCGCGGCTCGGAACGATAGTTACAATTAGGATAATAACCATAACAATAATCATAATCAAACGCCTGGGGTTATTTACCGCCGAGACCGAATTTCATAAATATTAGCTCCTTGCCTTTGGACAGGATATCACCGCCCGGTGCTGCCATCTCCTGGATTTTGCCCATGATATTCGGGCCGCCGGGCTGCTGCTGCTGCTGCTGACCCGGTTGGCCACCGGGCTGCTGCTGCTGCTGCTGTTGCTGCATCGGTTGCTGCTGCTGTTGGCCACCGCCACCCATGCCGAAGCCACCGAATGGACCGGACGATTGCTGCTGCTGTTGCTGCTGCATCGGCTGCTGCTGCTGCTGCTGCTGCTGGGTGGCGGCGGGTTTCTTGCCGAACAGCCCGCCGGTGGCAGCACTGGCCGCACCGGACAGTAGGTTGGACGCGTTGGAAAACACCCCACCGGACGAGGCGGTCGTGGTCGGGGTCGGTTGTTGCTGTTGCATCATCGGGTTCTGTTGCTGCTGCTGCTGCAGGTGGGACTGTTGCATCATCGGTTGCTGTTGCTGCTGGTTGTTACGCATCTGTTGCTGCATCGGTTGCTGCATCGGGGTTTGCTGCTGCTGCTGCTGTTGCATGCCGGTCATGCCGCCGACATTACCACCGATCCCTATCCCTTGACCGATCATCCCGCCTATCCCCGACATCCCCTAGAAAACCCCACCAGCTGCGTTAGTATGCGAAAGGGAACACGTTACATCGAACACTCGCTACTGCTGTGCTCTCGCCCGTCCCAGGAAAACCCCACCAGCCCAACCGTGTACAGACAGACAGAGAGACAGACGGACAGAGAGAATAAGAGAGAGACGGACAGAGATACAGACAGAGGGAGAGAGATAAAGAGAAAGAGAGATGGGGAGAGTGAGGGAGTAATAGTTTACAGATAGAGAAAATAAACAGAGACATGTCGACATACACAATAAACTGTCCAAAAAACAGGGGCATGTGTGCGTGTTTTGTAGAGGTGTCGGTGGATTTGAGTGTGTACATCGGTGTCAGTTTTATCATGTTCGGTTGCTTCGGTACTTCTGGTCGTTGAGCTTTGAAATACCTCTATTGCATGGCCCTCCGTACGTTTGCTAAAGAAAATAAATAGTCAGCCAAGTTTCCAAAACAGAGCTAAGATTTGTAGTTTAGAGTGTTTGATAAAGAAATACCAACATAACTAAACATAATTTAATAAACATTTAACATAAAACTAAATAACACTAAATCGGTACTAGTATTGCTGGAGCAAAGAGCGCAACGAATTATTAACGCATAACTAGTAACACGGAAAACGAAAACAGTTTTTCTCTGCTAAGAGACAGCCCACATCTTTGTGACTAAACCCATGCATCAAATATTGCCACTAGTGGCAGCAGACAAAAGAAACGCCGTCCACTTACGCTCTACCGGTAACACTCTAAGTAGAGTAACAATTTTGAGCATTATAATAACCGTAATATTCAACAACAAAGCATTGCACAAAAAATCGACCGTGATGCACTTACTGGTTGAAGAGTGGAGAAAATGGGCCAGAAAATCAGTTCCGGCGCCTTAACGTTACACATTACCTTAGCCTCAAGGATTTGATAGCGTTAGTGTAGCTGAATTGCACAGCTTTGGAGAAAAGCATAACGAGAATATGTTGTGAAAAAGTAACAACCCTTAAAAGCATGAACCCCGATAGAGGCTCTCTATCAACAAACTGTTAGCTAAATATTTCAATTCACAATTCCTACCCCGTTGCTAAATCTGATATGAGGTGTGAACGAACTGTCAAAGGAACTGGATGTGAGGCACTCGACAAACGAGAGGAATCTCAAACATACAAATAATACAGAGCGTCGTAAGAAAAAGAGTACGGAAAAGTGAAAAATACGATTATGAAAAAAGGATGTGAGAAATCATGTGTGTTTAAAACATACGGGTAACGGTAAATGTAACCACTAAATGTAAAACATTACTAAAGAGAAGAAGAGAAAACCGTTTACACTAACAGAAATGGTTAACAATATTATAAATGTGATGAAGCTATACTAAAAAACAAAGTGGACCCAACAGGAGGGGAAGTGAGCAATAAAAACTAAAGCGAAACGGAATGAGCGAGTAGCTAACGAGTGCACTCGAAACGTGCATGTAGTGGGTATGCAACAATGTGCATTAAATGGGTTGAAATGTTACCTAAACCGGTGCACTGGCTTGGAACTAACCACAATGCCGGCAGAACTTGAGATTTTTCGACTCTTGACACATGTGAAGACGAGATGTGATGGATAGCAATAGGTAAATTGAGGACCAATGAAGGAGAAGAGGCGATGCATAAACATGGTCAACTTTTATATTTTATAGTGTTTGTTAAACACTGTATGGCACTCGACATACAGCTGCCGAACCTAGGAAAATGTTTTTACTGTTATTTACGCTTCACAAGGGCATACAACATTGCTGTTGGGTTGCAATCGTTTAGTAAAATATGTGTATATTTTTACAATTGCCAATTCTGTTCGTTCGCGCAAAAAATCCTTTCTATATTCAACGCGAAGGAAGATGAGAACGACAGAAAAAATGTAAAATGTTTAAAATGTGGTAAACTCATTTGCATGAAAACTCAATTTAAACCCATTCTTAGCTGCACTTGCGCGACGACCTGCATGTTTGACCGGAATAGTATGCAAGAAACATCGTCCAAACGACGCACTACAATGGCGAAGCTGTTGCACTGGAATCAATCTTGTCTACGAGCAATTGGTCTAATTTTAATGTCGCTTATTTTATGCTTGCTCCAGGGGGTCGATACAACCTCCAATCTATAATTAGTTGCTGGTTGGCTGGCTGATGTTAAATTCGCACGCTGTAACCAAGCGTTATACTTCTATTCTCGTCGTAAGGGCATGCGCCGGAAGGTGCATGGTAAAAAGGTACGTGTACTGCACAAACTGATTATGAAAATGGTGACCGTATTATTTTAATGTAATTTTATAGCTATTGACGAAGCGCATTTTAATTGCCTGATATTGGCTTTTATCATTAAATCAGTTCGTAGTGCGAATGTAGGATGGCAACACAATTCCTAGCAATGGCAACACAATTTATGTGCCCGATCCTACAATGCCGCGGTAAACAACTATAGCAACCATACATAAGAAAACGTTAGAAAAATAGGTGAAACAGAGTGTCGGGATGTACGCCGCCGCTACGAACGGACTCAATGATAGCAGCCATTGTGTGCGATGAACGATAGTAGACCGCTAGCATGCTGGACCATCAGTGCCAACGAACCGAAGGTTTGTCTTTAGCGAGCCAAGAGTCATTCGACGGGGTTCGTCGCTTGGAAAAATCTCTTCGTCGGCGAACATGCACTACATGGAAGGGCAGAGTTTTACAGCTTCAAAGCGCTCATTATTGGTGTATTTAGCATTTTGGGAAGTGGATTTGTTTTAAGGAAAATCAAATAGAATCCCTTCACATCTTCAGTATGTTACAATTGCCGGTGGCTGATTAACGGTGGGTAATGGTTTCTTTTGTTTTAGTTTTATCATGTTGTTAGTCTAGTTTTTGACTCACAGTTTGTTTTAGTTATGGTGTGGTTTCATTTGTGTTCATTGCGGTTTACTGGAAGGGAATGGTGGGACAAGTTTTGCTGGAGAAGCGTAGTGAATGAAATTAATGAAAAAATAATATTAAAACATTAATTCAAAACAAAACAGAAAGTTTGTAGTTATAAAAAAACCTTTGCTAATAAACAAGTTCTAAAATATTGTTCACTTTTGGCGTGACCTATTTGGTAAAGTTCTACATTGATTGACGTAATAGAGGAGAAAACGAAATTGTTAAGAAATGTTAAAAAAATAAACTATTACAAACTAATTTGATTTAAAAAGTCATGCGAGTATAACGGAACATTCGCAACAATTACAAAAACTGATTCTATGAATAAACTGGAAACTAGAGCACTTACATATTACCGATACTAGTACTAGAACATTGCTGTGTAAACGGTGGGTTAGTGGTGTAGTAAAATGTATGGAAAACTTATGGAGTGTATAATACACTTTTATAATTTAATCTTCTCTGCTAGACCTTTATTCCTATTTTTTGTCTTGATGCTATTCAATTGCACATTTTTTGCATAATTTCACAATTTCTTGCACTGATTTTAGAGAGTTTGCTACGGATGCTTGAGCCGCTCAATAGTATCTATTCGCTTAATGTCCGTCTCTCCTAGCTCATTACTCGTGAAGTTAGTAGCGAGCAGATATCTTTCGTCTCATATTTCATGGTAATAGCTTGTCATTTGTATTGCGCAGTAAATTTGGCCTTTTTTGCCAGTAATACATAATAACACACACACATCCACGTACATACGTGCATGAGTGCGATGGGATCCACATCACCCGAAATCCATTACCGACATCCAAATGCGCCCGATTAGGCTAAGAGACATCGACATCGACTAACAGCGCACGCAATCGATCTCACGCACGCATGCTGTAATGCAGCGCCTTGTAATATATACGGTTTCAAGCTGATGCAAAGTCGCTCGCTTTTGTGAACACCCGCGGGTTTGGGTGTTCCTTCGGTTTGCCGAAACGAGCCGGCTAGATGATACCGCCAAACCGAAAAGACAATTGACAATAAAAATTGATGTGGTCCTCCTTCCGTTTTCGGTTTATTGAGCAACGACACCCTGGTGTCCTTGCAGTGGAAAGCGGATGGAGGAGATGGTAAAATGGGAAACGATAACGAGACGACACGAGAGGAAGAAGCAAAAGAAAATGTTACTGTAGCCACCGGGTGTAGCCACTTTGGGTAGACGACGGGTGTGATATCAGTGCCCGTTTCCGGATGGTCGGTGATATAGGTCGTGACGATAAGGTTGACAGGCTTGACGAATAGTGATGAATTGAGCGAGTAGGAAGGGAATGGTGGGACAAGTTTTGCTGGAGAAGCGTAGTGAATGAATTGAGCGAGTAGGATCGCAAATAAATGTTCACTTGCTGGTGCGGCGGCACTCGCCATCCTTATCAACAGACACCGAGCGATACGCGCAAGGTCACAGGATACGCCATCCACGCAGGACACATGATACACCGGGCTGCACCGTGGGGAGTAGTAGGGGTCACGCACCGCACAGTGAATATCCTCTTTCCCCAGTAAATGGTTGTGGGGAAATGGTAGAAAATAATCGAAAAAGGCGA
>AXCO02009742.1:0-11946 GCA_000473525.2 Anopheles melas
GCGGCGGAGCGTTACGGTGTGCCGCTAGGCGATTGTGTTGAATAAATCAGCCCGCTAATGAAGGCACTAACGGGCGCGTAATTCGTAACGCGCTGCCTGCCGAAGGCTTGTCGCTCTCTCTCTCTCTCTCTCTCTCTCTCTCTCTCTCTCTCTCTCTCTCTCTTTCTCTCTGTGCCGTGTCGTCGTTGACAACACGGGCTTGTTTGTAGCGTGCGACCGTTTTGTCTGTTTAAGGAATTTGTGTGGAGAGTTTTGTTGGGGGAGTTCATCACTTTTGAGGGGGTTAAACATTCTCTCTGGTAGAAATTATGTCCGGCAGGTGGAATTTGGAATGTTTGACGCTTAGATATAGGTTTTTTTAAAGTCTTACTTCACCGAGGAAGCATATTTTAAAAGAGGTTTGGTTTTAATTGGTTGCTATATAATGCCAAAATAGAAACACTTTGGAGGCCACCGAGAGGTTTGTCTACTGTTTTGTTGCGTTTGCCATCAGCTCTGTCTTCAATTAAATTCAAACGCTTTACCGGCAGTAAGCGATCGAATCGAATTGAAACGGTGATCGATTTTCGGTTGGCCTCGTTTTTATTTGCAGGAAGTACGTCTTTGATCCTGTACCGCCCTAGTGCCGGGTATCGCAGCGGAATGTGTGTCAACGTTGCGTTCTAGTTTGTGTGTGTTTTTTTTTGGTTTCATTATAACACCATAACGCTTCCTTCCGCATAGCTGCATAGTATTGCAGTACCATTTGTCAATCAGGCACCTTTAGGCTTCCGCGACAGCGTAAGCCATTTGGTCGAGGTCAGTGCTTGTTGTTTTGTTTGGTGCGGGCGGCATATCATTCGCTGTAGGGAAGGGGAGGTAACGCAATGGTAGACTCGCTAAGAATAGGTTGTAATATTTATGAGTGCAATATTAATATTTATTTTTTTATTTGACCCACTTTTAGTTCAATTTGCTCGTAAGGTGCCAATGAGAATCTTTTTCTTTTTAATTTAAAAAGGGCATTTTGTTTTATTTCTTCGTTTAAGGTTGAGTATGACAGCATTTAAACACCAACATTGGTCTACAAATATTAGCCTTGAAGAATGTTTTTTTCCAGGTTTAGTGCATAAACGCATTCATGATTACGAGTTAATAAGAAATAAAAATGAAATGTTGATTGATCTTTATTTTTTTTTATTTCTAGTAATAATGTCCAAATTACTTGAAGAAATTAGTCATTTTGCGGCCTCATTTTTTTTTTTTTCAAAAATAGCATTTCACTAACGTTTGCATTAAAAAAATGTATTTTTTCCGACTGGCTGTTGAACAATATAATAAACGAGAAAATTTCTTTTCAGGAACATCCTTTGCAAGATAATTATTCTTACTAAGGTCTGCTAAGGTAAGGTAAGCTTAATTGCAAAAATAAATCAACGAACTAGTTATCCGGAATTTTCGCTATGGCGAACGAAGCCATGCGTGCAGGCATGTTTTAAGATCTATCTCCGATTTTTATAAATTCCTCCTCAGTATTCGCAACATTTTGTTGAAGTAGAGCTTTTGCATAATGTTAGTCTAGACTAAATCCGAAGGACGCAGCTGGGAGATGTTGGACCGGTTCGCGGACTTGCGTGTCAATCGAAATTCAGCTCAAATTCGCCTGAAAGAACCGCGTTGGGTTTTGGCGTCATTGCTTGCCGCTGCGAATCTAGAGCCCGGGCTAGCTAACGCAGACGTATAGCCACTTGTCCTTCATTCTTATTTTCAGCATCCTTTAGAGCTTCTTGTCGTTCAGGGACGTCGACTCTTCGGCACTGGGTTTTCTTTCGATGCTCTGATTGTTGTTTAATGGTGTCAAAATGTCATAGAGGATTATACGACGTCCACAAAATGCCGTAAGGAGTCCCATTTAGACGCTACGATCGCGCACACTTCTGCACGGAATTGCTTCACGTTTTTGGCAATCACGGTAAGAGTTTTAATAATAGAATTCTTAAATTTTGTCTGCTCATGGAATTACTATTGTTAATAGAGAAATCAACGTTTCGTTAGTGCGGTTGAAGACTAAACCAATGAAAAATCGAAAAATTTTGTCCATTTTTTATTAATGAAAACGGTGGTACCCTCACTAGCAATACTTTATCAGCAAAGCTTCAACTTATGACAAACAAAAAAAAAACGGAAGTTTAAATCACGATCGGCTATCCAGCGCTTTCCGCTATTCCACCAGCGACGCGTACATAATTGCTGATTACGACTTCAATTTCTATCCGCACCGCGATGGTTGTTGCGTGATGTCGCACCGCACAGACGACAGACGTGAATTATTTTTGGTCACTGATTTGGAACCGTGCCATCTCCGGTCGAGCGCCAAGGGGGCCGGGAGCGCACGCGGGGGCAGCTTCGATCCATCGCGCCAAAACGCAACCGACAGTGACGGTCATGGTCGCCGGCGAGTCGCGCCACTCGATTTAATTACGCCGGCGGTAGCGTGCGAGTACGTGCACGATTCGCGCGTGCGGCAGGCCCACGTTTGTATCGGTGGTCGATCACATTTGCCGACCCACCTTCTTCTTTGCCCTTCCTCCAGGTGTGTGTGTGTGTCTGCACGAAACGTGAATGAAGGTGCCCACCCCGGTCCGACCCCGTTAGGTGTGCCGGCGGCTGAGATAAGGAATGTTTTGCCCGACCGCCAGCGTCAGGCGCTCTGACAGGTGATGGAAATGGGTTCAAAGTGACGGCGCGCGGGTCATTTTCATGCTTCTAGCAGCTAACGGGATGGAAAGGGAGGTCTGTTTTCTGCGAACGAATGCACGCCATCAGAATCGCACGGTTACGCCCGGCAGCGTGAATTGATTCAAGGTGAGTTGGCTGGCGTGTCCGCGTGGCTGCGTGAAAGTGGTTGGCAGCAATGTAACGTTTTGATGCGATTCGTAATTACAGCGACGTAGTAATGGTGTGGTTAATGTAGCAAGAGAGACTCTTTTCAAAAGATTTGTTTACCAGTAGTTAGTATTTTCACTAGTATTTTCCTTTGTGAGTTGAAGTGAAGGAACGCTCTCGACTTCCTGTAACATGAACGACTGCTCTAATATCGACGGATTTAATTTACAGAATTAAAAAATAGACTAAAGAATTTATAGAATTTATAGTTTGGCCTTGTCTTAAATGAGTGTGCTTTGCAATTCTATGAGACCTAAAATTAGAAGTAGAACCTGCTACTATTCCTATTCCATGCTCCACAATGAACTGAAATCTATTTTTTATCATCCTATCAACTACAAAGTTTGCCACATGACAAACAATTAGTAAAAAAGCATTGTTTCAAGAAAAATCCCCTGGAAAAACTTCAACCCGAATAATTCTCCACCATTTATTAAAACCTTCCACCAACTCACTCGCGTGACAGATTGGTTCTCCTGGACCTGATCATATGTGCAGCAAATAAAACATCTGCGCCACGGACGATTCCTAATTCGGCAAAGCCGTCACCGTCCATCGGTCCATTTTCGGAGCAGGCGGGTTAAGAGACGGGCCCTATTAACAGACCAAGATCGTCATCAATGGTGACATGCAACGATTCTGCACCTTCACTCGAACATTACTGCAGCGTGGAAATTGCGCTATTAATGCACCGGTGAGATGCATCCCTTGCAATGAAGTGAAAGAAAGATTTTAAGCGAGGGAAAAGACAAAAAAAAACGAATCCCTTCACGGAAAGGGTTGTATATCTGTGTCCAGGTAGGGAGGTAGGATAAATATACAATGTTGGGGTACAAACTCTCCCACAAAACAGGGACAATGCGGCGTACCGAATACACAATTTTGGGGAATCTACCTCGGCGTTGCCTGCTTTTGGTCCGGGCGGGCGATTTAATGGGTCCCTTCCTTTCCCTAGAAGGCCGGCCCAGAGACCTCAGCCAGCCCAGGAACCCCGAGTATCGATCCACCACCAAGTAGCGCGCGGCGCGAGTTTGGGGTTTCGGTTTCGCCCGTCCTGCCGAGATCGCGCACCGTAAACGGACATTGCACCTGCGGGGTTCGTCGCTTGGTTGGTTTCGCGCCGTGGCATTGTCGAAGGCGGCGGGTTCCTTTTTTGGGGTTTTGCGTTTGCGCAACGGTGGTTCGCTTTCGTTTGTCCGCCGTTCGGTTCGTTTTTCTGCGTTCGCGGGCCATTCTTTCACTCTTTTTTGTTGTTTTGTTTTGGCTTTTGCTGTATTCCTGAACCGAATTATATTATCCCAAGGCGGTGGTGATGCTGTGTGCCACATCCTTCCGTCCCATAAAAGGCAGACGCGAAGGGCACTGTGCGCGAGGAATGTACTGTGCCAAACCCCTTGAAATGTCCTGCGGCAAGAGTTGTTTTTTTTTATGTTAGCACAGCCAGAAGACACGGCAAGAAGTAAAATAAGACAAATGAAAAAAAAAACCGCACCAAAACCGACCCATTAATGCGGGATGGTTTTCGATTTCGTATGGCAATAAAGTTTAGATACTCTCGCCCTCCCATTGCCGGCTCCACTTTTCGTTTGCTTTAAATTGTTCCATTTATCAAACCACACTGAGCGACAGCAGGAAGGGGAAAAGAATGAAACTCGCGAAAGAACGCTGAATCGAAAGTGGAGCAGAAGAGCACAGAGAGCACTGATCGAGGCTAAATGTTCGAAAATTAGTTGAACCACATCCTGCCGGTCAGCCCGAATAATGGGGCATCCTTTTTCACACCAGCGTGCGCCAGCCGAAACCGTCCGAAAACGATCGATCATGTCCAGCAGCTCACCGTTAGCCGCGGGCCATACCGCGTCTTTACCGCCTTCCGTCGATGAGCCGCGGTCCCTCGTTCGCTACCGTGCGGGCTTGTCGTGTAAAAGTCGTGGCCCGTCTAGGCCAGTTGTTTCGGGTCTCATCGATGCCATTAAAATAATTCTGCAGCTTCCGAACGGGATCATCAGCAGCAATCCTGCAGTGCCCCGAGGTCCCGAGCAACAATCATCGGAACGGAAGATCGAAAAAGAACAAAAAGAAGAAGAAGAAAAAAACTAACGACAAGAAATATGCCAACCAGACAAATTGCTTCCGAAAAGCGACAGCCGCCCGGCCAGCAGCTTAAATCGATCGGGTCGTCTAATCATAAAATTTACGTCTGCTCCAAAGCGAGCGATAATATTAGAAAATTATGCTGCAATGTGGACAGAACCCGAGCTTGTGGATGGTTGTTACACGAAAGAGGAGTGGGGTAACGTACATGTAGCATGGGCGGTTGAAGGAGGAGGAGGAGAAGAAACACGGTGCACATTTTTGCGCTCGCGTTTTGATTACCCGCGCACACCTGCTTATGTAAATTGGTGCGAGATATCGCACGGTGACCGTTTACGATTTTCCATTTGAATGCTACCGTGTTTATGTGTGTGCGTGTGTGTGCTTGTGAATGTTGCAAGTTTTACGATCCCAAGTTCCCTGATTTAGATACTTTAATTTAGAGTCGTCATCAGAAATCGTTAAAGTGGTTTAGCACGGCGGTGGCGGCGTTGCTCGTTTTTAGATCGGTCGTGAGTAATAAACAAGCCTTTTCACTGCTCTTAATTGCCCACTAAAGGCTGCCACACATTCACACAATCACGCGGCGGCGTCGCAGTCTGGGAAGCGTTTGTTTGGGGCCAGATTGTCATTCTTTTATGAGTCAAATTTGAACCATTCGTTTGGTGTGTGATGCGGGAGAAAAAAAAAACACAGAACTGAGGATTATGGTTATGGTGCTTTTTAGTCAACAAAAATAAAGTTATGCCATTAGGGGAAGGTTAGAAGATAACACTCAGCGGTAAGAATTATATTTTTGACGCTGCTTATATATATTAAGTTAAAAAAACAGATGCCAGATAAAAAACAGATAATTGAAAGAAAAACAGGAACCTCAGTCTTCAAATTTCTGGTGACCGTATTAAAAATAAAATTAGGTGCCCGCATTCAAATTCTTTCAATTATGCATTATGTTTTTCATTACCTCACATGTAGTATGTCCTTCTTTGGTAAACGTAAGTAAACGGATTAATTGCGCATCGGTAAAGCATCAATGTAATAAGTGCATTCGACTACGTTTGATAAACGATCTTCGAGAAGAATTTGCAAAATGATGATCGTTAAAAAACGAATATATTTAAACAGCTGATCATTTCTTTCTAGTTGATCAATTATCCTGCGCAATGAAACAATTATTTAAAGTAAGCTTTGCTGGAGGACTGATAGTATATTTATGTGAAAAAAGCTTTTACAAGCAATAACATTCTTCCGATCAATCATAATCCTCGGCCCGTGGCTTGTAAAAAAAGTGCAAAATTATTCACCCAATTAAAATCTAAAATGAATCATTACCGCTCAATCGATTGGCATTTGGTGATACGCACAGAAGCAGAATAAAATGCGTACGTGAGTATGATTACAGGATCTCCGCAATGTCCAACCAACGCCAACTGCCAAGCACGGTATCACAAGATGAATCACCTGCACTACTGCTGTGTGTGTGTGTGAAACGAAACAAAGAGCCATGGCATGCGAACAAGCAGGAAATGCTTTACATCGGTATCGGCATTAATCACCTTCAATCAACGGAGCAACAAAAAAAAAACAAACAAACGAAATTTCATGAATGCTGCAATGCTGCCGGTTAGGATTATGTCGTCCTCCTTACCAGGGCCCTTTGCGATGAAAGCAGCACGAGCTCTTTTACCCGTCAATTTAAACCAAATCCACAGAAGTCAATTCTTTTAAATGCAACATTAATCATAATCTTTAAATGCACGAAACAACACTGAAAGAACAAAGATCGATAATCACACACTCTCCACGGTAGCACGGCAAGCCTGTGCAAAGCGAAGGGGTGTTTTGGAAGGAGGGAAAACGATATAAAACACGCTGAGAAATCAACATCAACGGATTTCGGTAGCCGGTGAAATCGATGTAGTCGTGAAACGGGGAATGTTTTTGGCTTCCATGTCACCACAACCCAATTCCGTGTCGGAAGGCAGCAACGTTTGAGACCATCGCAAGGGCTTATGCGTAATCAGGCAGGCATCGATCGATCGATCTCCGCCCGGCCCTGCTCGGTAGCTCGGCTCGATGCTCAGGTTGTTGTCGGATAAGTGACCGGGTGTAGGGTGGGGTGGGAGGAGGATGAAAACAAGCGCGACTGATCCTCTCGTTATCCGCACGGCACATCTAAAACCGCAGCTACCGAAATGCCTGCCCCACGACCGCCGCTGCTGCACTGCTGATTCGTTAATACTGATTGCAGGAAATGTGTGCTTCAAGCCTCCCTTCGCTCCCTCGTCTCGAAGTCGAAAGGATGCTGGATCCGTCGTGGTAGCTTTCCTTACTTTAAGGGCGATGCCGACAACGGGATATTCCCCCTCCCCACCCTCAAAAACCCCCTTCGATCGGCGATGCAAAAGATGAATGATGTCGTAAAGTTTTTCGATTGACTGATAAACTGGCGGCGATTCGTTGATTGGGAGCGAAAATTGCACTGCCGTTTGGCGAGGGAGCAGACGTGCAATGAAAGGAATCGAACCAAAGAATTGAAGGACGAAACTGGATTTTATTATATATGCGTTATAATTTCAGCGCGCCGAGCTGTGCTGGAGGGGCGGCACAATTAATATGAATATTTGCTTGATTGGAGCCGGTTGCGTTTTGATAACTCTATTGCGATAGATTGTACGTGATGAGGAATGTTTTTTTATGGCACGTGATCGTTAGAGGAAAATGGGAAGAACGATCTGGTACTTCTAAATTTATGTATTGAACTGATGATTTGATCGAGACATTCAATGTGATATCGCTCTGACTGAAGAATTAATCTTATTGACTATCTGATCTAGTTTTTAACATTTTTAACTAATGTTATTTTATGAAATTTAATTTACTATCATTCTCATTGATATGATTAACTAGTCGATCAATTAGTTTTGAAAGATTTTCAATACGGTAAAGGTTAATAAGATTATGGTCGAATTCGAAAAAAATATAAGGCTATATATGTGATGTATCAATTTGTGGAATGGTTAGTATGATAATGTATTCTCAACAGCAATGCCGAAAAATTAATGCAAAAAATACAGATTTTATACATTTTCTGATGGCATTGAAATGTGAAAATTTATTGTCCAATGACAGGCAAATAATTTCAAATTTTAATTTGTTTTCATGAATTTCTATCAAACTCTTTTCTTCAGTTTCAGAACGTATTTTATAATAAAAAGAGCCAAACGTACCCAACACACTTTACGATCGAAAGCGCTGTAAAAGTTATATCAATAAAATGGCACTAAATTTGAAGCATTTGGAGGATTTAATGAATTCTTTTTGCAGGTGCCATTCAAACACGTCCAAAAAAGTGCGTTTGTGCTGCTTTACTTTGCACGATGAAAAAGACTCTCCATTTCCAAAATGAAAGGAAAACCACAACCATAAAAAAGCGTTATTTTTTACCCCATGTCTGTGTGATTCATGGCTTCACTTTACTTTCGTTATTCCAAAAGAACGCTGGCAAGCAAACACCAACCGATAAAAAAAACAGACACACTCACCGAAAGTTAATAACCCATTTTCCGACCCGCGTCCGGCTTTGCGTGGCCCAGACACGGCATACATACACAGAGAGCGCTGAAGAGAGTCAAATTACATCCTGAAAACGAAGGTGATGAGTTATGGGACCAACTAAATGCAATGCTTAAAAACCGTGGGCTTAGGAATTTGTTACACATTCTCATGCTGTTCCACCGCTCATGTAGGGAATGCGGTAAGCACACACACACAGCCGAGCTTCCGCAGCTTACCGAGCGCACATAAATAATCGCTTAGCGTAAAACAAGTTTCAGCTGGCGTTTAGTTTTAAATGTGTCTCTTTCTTTCCCCTGGTATGTGCGGACTGTGTCTTGCAGCACAGGTCTTGCTCCCGTATCTTAGACGCGTTGGAATTGCACACCACTGTGCTTAATGTACGCTGGGAGGCTGTATTGGCAGGAGTAGGGCGTACGTTTGACGAGCGCGCACCAGTGACGATAAAGCATGAAGTGTGCGATTTCGGTGCACGCGGGCAAGCGATTCATCCATCCAATCGGCCCAGCCCAGCGGGTGAACATCGATCTTATCGTAATGTTTGGATAATAACAAGCGGCAAACCCCAATTCCGGTACGTTCGATCCACCGTAGTATGCGCAGCCGCCCAAAAACGCGACAACTACAGCGTGCAAAAGCAACAGGAAGCAAAGAAAACCAGCAAATGTGTAACAACCGAATCATTACTACCTTTCTGGTAAGCCCGGCAAGCGAAAACGGGGCTTAGAAGATTAAGCCATGTACGGAGCGATGAAGCGAAAGAAGACAAACGACTTCAATGAGCGTGCAGGCAAGGAACGTTTGGATTTGAAGATTTGTGTCGATGCTTTCGGTAGCAACAGCAGCGGCATCAACAATTGCCGAAAGGGGTTTACATTTTTCGGGAGGAAAAAAACATTTAATGGGTAACGCAAGGGTTTTGGAAAGGGTAAAAGAATGAGATATCGTCTTCCGGTCGTTAGGGCTAATCGAAGGATGGTTCATTTTTTTAAATAAAGTATCCTTTAAGGTTCTGATGTTGCGCTGCTTGATCAGTGCTTCGATCATTATCGTGATCTTGTATCCATTTTTTTGGCGAGAATTTGTTGAGAAAAAGATTAAAATGAGCGCAAGGAACGACACTAGCCAACACAAAATTAGTTTTGAAAAGAAGTTTCTCCAATGCATCTTCTCTAGCTGCTGTCACGAAACAATGCTCGCCCGATTCGTACCGCAAAGATTAATGACCGTTCATTCATGTTTCGTGTTTCGCTGGCTGCATACCTCATTTCATAAACGAACAACGCAACAGGCAAGCAAACAAACACGAGACATGCATTAAAAATGCAAAAGCTTCGTCTCGCACCTTTTGCCACCAAATCTCAGCCCCCTCTCTCTCCGACACGACTACCGAGGCGAAAATGGAGGCGCGCGCTTATCGGCACGCTTCGATCAATTATTTTGATTTAATTTTCAGTCCCTTTTCTCGCGCAGGATTATCGCCAGGCGTCCGCGTCGCAGGGGTGATCGCAGCAGCACCCGCTGATCAACACCAGCCAGACCCCGGCGATGGCATTAAGGCATTTAATCTCCATCAAACGCTTCTAACTTCGCTGCTCATCAGCAGCTTGCCATCTCGGGGCATTGCATTCAGTGTCGCAATCAGCGACCCGCCTGTCAGGCTTGCATGGCATGAACACCGCGTCACAACAAGCACGGCAAACGAACGGTCCCCAAAAGTAGCATTTTCGAATAATTAAACATTTTCATAGCCGTTCGACGGACGGGCCGGCGGTCTACGGGTGGAGTGGATTGAAGCCACCCGATTCTTGGCAATCGATAAGCCCGACTGGAATGGTACAGCGAGACAGCAACGCGCGCGGTGTGGTGCGACTTCTTTCACAAAATAAACTTCCCAAACATTGCCAAGCTCCCCGCACCGTCCAGCCTTGCGAACGAAACCTGGCGGCATTCGTTACTCAATCTGCACCAACGAGCGGAAAGCAGAAAAACCAAAA
Source organism: Anopheles melas (assembly GCA_000473525.2). Lineage (NCBI taxonomy): Eukaryota > Metazoa > Arthropoda > Insecta > Diptera > Culicidae > Anopheles > Anopheles melas. The sequence goes on from AXCO02009742.1 coordinate 10,593, forward strand.
GCCCAACTACGCGAGATGATCAAGATGAATCATTTAGGGGACGTGACAGTGACAGAAGATTGATACGTCCGCACCGGCGCATAATCGACGCTGGAGGACCGCCGCCGTTGGGACCGGTGGCTCAGTGGCTGGTGCCGGTGGGATGCGTAGTCGGTATCCCGATCGGTTAGAAAGAAAAACAAACGAGCAGCTGCCAAACGGAATGCGTCGACTTTGCCTCCACCAAATTTAGCGATAAGATAAATGATCTCGCCGGTTGGATTAGGCGGCAAATCGTTGTGAGAATCTTTTTTCGGGTGAAGTGGAATACGAAAATACGGGAATAAAAAGCTCGAACATAAACGTTCTAGGCAATAAATACGAAAAGACAACAAGCGATGAGCCCCAATATTGGAACACACTCTCAAAATTACTTGTAAAATACTATTTTTGTACTAACTAAAACACGCTTTTAACTTGACTTTTAAGGAAATCACTTTCTGTTAACTGTTGGGTTTCCACGGATATTCTGAAAAAAAAAAATAGTTTTAGTTCATTGACTTAAACCCTTCTTGAATGCGTCAAGGTTTGTCATCAAACTAAGTCCTACTTAAAGATACAAGGAATACTATAACTGCCATAAAGTGCCATAAAATGTGTCGATTGTGCTTCCCGTGCTCGTTAGCCAAAATGCTTCCCCAATCGCATGAACATCACGCACCAGAAACCATACTTTGAAGGATTTACAATCGCGTCCATACTCCATTAGAAGGTAGCAGCAGTGCCTTCGATACCGCCGCCGAAACACTCGAAGGACACTATTGATAGGCGAATCGAACGGTTGTGCAATTGTGTGCGACCTCGAAGCGTTGTTCCGTTTGGCAAAAAGCAAAGCCCCGGTTTGTGAGACAAATGTGACGGAAACGGTGGTACGGTATGGTTCGTAAATGTTCCGGAAAAAAAAACAAAAATCAGCACAAAGTCCACTTTAGTTAAGCCGTTTTAGAAGCGTCCCACGAACGACGTGCGGGGATGGTGTTTGGGGAAAGGAAAAACAAACAAACGATCGAACGCACCACGGTATAGCAAATTGAGGATCTCGATCGATATCGGAAGGTTTTCTGGTGCGCTGGGTTTCGCTCGGTCACGTTTTTGGCGTTTGTTTTTGGTCCCAGCTGCAGAGAGGGACAGAAAAAATGAAGATAGTCGAGCGTAACGATCCGCGAAATGATTTATGGTAACCGGGCCGTGATGGTTTGGAGTTTTTTTTGTCTTTTTTCGATAATCGTCGCTCGGTGCGCACTTACGGTAGTGGGTGAAGGACGCCTTGCTGTGCGAATTGAGCACTCAGAGCAGGCATGGGAGCAAACTATAC
>AXCO02009748.1:0-11946 GCA_000473525.2 Anopheles melas
TTTTTTTTTCTTTCATTCCCATTGCGCAAGCACATACACCCATTTCATACATTTTGACTTCCTCTTTATTCGCTTTGATAACGGATAACAAAACAAACATAATAATTACATAAATACAAGTCAACATGAGTCTCACGAGCAGAAGGGTAGAGAGGGGTGGCCGGAGGCCGCAGATGCTGTAGTGATACTGTGTAAGTGTGAAGAAAAAACGTAACAACGACACATGGATTGAACCACGTCGTACGCAAGAGCAAGAGCAATCGCCTAGTGCACGTGCCAATCGCGATCCCCGCAGGAAACAGGGAAAACCGTTTTGCTGCGAAGGGATTTTTCCGCCGCCCAAGTGCCGACCGTACGCAGGGTTGGTTTTTGCGTAATTTCCAGGAAGAAAAAACTTCCCTCTTCGCCGCGAACCGGTTCTTGAGCGGTTGCGTCACGATCGTGGCACGTGACTCTCGCGGGGAGTTCGCAAACACGCTGGGGCGCGCGCGCTCGCGTTCGTCTTTTCCGCACCATCGATTGTAAGGGGGTTTTGAAGTTTCATCTCAATGTTTGCTTCTTCCTCTCGCTCGGGGGGTGGGAGGTGGCTGGTAGGTCAGATCAAGCAGGGAACGCTCGTCCAGCTACCGTGGCAGAATTTGTTAATATCACAGTTGATTCGATGGAGTGTTGGAAAGACGCCAGCTGCTCTCTCCCGCCGACGAGCGACAGGTGTTTTTTGGCTGGTTTAGCTATTCCTCCCATTTGCATCCAACGTGGTGCTCGTGGTCGTTGTCGTTGGCGCAAAGCGTAGTTGTAGCGAGACGGAAGTGAGAACGTGAGAAAACTACTGGGCTACACATTTGTCCTAGGTCACTAGATACTAGAAGCCCTGCGCTGGCCGGGCCTTCAAGGCAGTTTGCAATGTCCCTTGGCCAAATGGCAAGGGTGTCTGTAGATTGGTGTGGCCTTCTAGTAGTGTCCACCCTGGTGGTGGCTGACCGGAGCCGTCTTGTGGACGACCGCGTTGAAGCCCGAGTGCTTGTCGGCGGTGTAGTCGACGGTGCGCACGGAACCGTCCGGTTCGACCAGCGAGTACTGACCTTTGACGACATCACCGTCGCGCGTTTCGTGCTGCGACTTCACGTCCCCGGTGTGGAAGTCGTTGACTCCGTACTTGAAGGCGTACTTGGGCGGGGCCTGTTGGCGAAGCGAAGCGAAACCGGAAGGTTCAGTGAAAGTGGTCCAGACCGGGACGCCAGGGCCGCGCATTACTTACGTAGTAGTCAACGTGCTCATCCTCGTGGTATTCGTGATGTCCATGGCCGTCACCGAGCGAGATGCGCGCCACCTGGCCATACTCGTGATGGCCGGCGTCGAGCTGATGCTCCGAGCCGTAGTAGTCACCGTAGCCACCGGGGAAGGCGGCGGCGAAGGCAACCAGCGATGCAAATACCACAAACTGCCGAGTGTGGAGAAAGTGAGGGAAGAGAAATGTGTGTTATCACAGGTGAATGGAGGAAAATTCGTTATCTCATCCGCGGTCGGTTTTCGCGCCCGATCAGTTACGCAAGCAAGCCTGATTGAGCGTCAGTAGGATGGCCATCCGTGACAGGTGACCAGCAAAGTAATCGATGGTTAATCGCCATGCCTTGCTAAGATATCACCTGAGAAATCCACACAGCCGGTGCTAAACGGCCGGATTGAGCCGTAAACGTTTGCTCTACCCCCACCCCGGAGCTCAATCGTTTTGGGGCTCTCCCCGTTTACGATCTCTTCCGGTCAATCAACGCGTAAACCACCCCCTTCCCATTGGGTCAACGGACCTTCTTCAAATGAAAAACTACACGCAATGTACCGGGGTGAAAGGGAAAGGGGGGGGGGGGATGGCGAGAAGCATTCCAATCTTTCCCACCCCTCCCCCGGGGGAACGGGGAGAAAGGCCCGAGCAGAACGTGTGTCACTCACTCTCCCCCGAGATGGTGGCCGTACATTGCACTGGTGCAGCGCGTCGTTATGCATTATGCATGCGGTGCTGCTTTTCTCCGGCACGAGAAAACCAGTAATTATGAAACGGAGCGCGCGCTAGGCACGGCCGGAAAGGGGAACTGGTTTCAGCTGACGCCTCGTTAGCTCCTCGTGTTTACCTGGCGGCATACGGGGAGGGAAACAGGATGTGTGGCTGGGAAATGGACATCACAGACGTCGCACCCGTTGGTGACATCTTTACGAGAGGGTGCGGGTTGTGTATTCCACCACACCCTGGGCGGTTTTAATGAGCAGCCAACGATCGTAATTATTGGTGGCGATTGATGCTAATTGCAAAAGTGTGACCGGTGATTATGTGAGAAGAGGGAAAAAGTTAACTCGATCACGATCTATTGGGAGGATTTACCGAGACAGTGGAGGAGATGCCATGTAATTAATTGGTTTGTTTTGATTTCAACTTTCGCTTCTGTGTGCTATTTCCTTAATAGAAAATGATTATCATTGATTTATTTTCCTTTTGAGAGACACGATTAATCAATCTAATTGAGTTGATAAAACTGCTGTATTTTGGAATAACACAAATGGTTTGAAACAAGAAATTATCTTTATTCAAAAGACATCACAAAGACATCAGAAAAGAGCTTGAAAATGAAATACTGAACTAAGATCAAAATGTAAAATTTGCAGAAACAAAAGCGAGAATGGAAAAGGAACGCTTTATAGAAGATTATTGAATTTTCTTCTTTATAAATAAATACATTCCTTCGTAGGAAATGGCTAAAAGGTAATAAAATTACATTCAACCACAAATGTTCATGTCAGTATTGATATTTAATTTTTAACTAATTCCGTTTTACTAAATTAATGTAGTGTTCTGAGGAATTTTGTATCAACCGAAAGAAGTCTAGTCTTTGTCAATGGCACAGAATATATTATTCAGCGTTTGTATGCCCTTTTCCATGAGCAGCAACACAAGCTCTAAACATTGTTACTACACACAGGATCGAATGATGCATAAAATCCTTAATATTCACTCCGCTAAACCTTGTTGCTTCTGGCCGGAATCTTTCACACATATTCCACACAGTTCCATCCACTTTTTTTGCGTAATGCGTCCACTCCATAGAAAAGAAACTCAACCAGGCTCACTGCGCTCTGCCGAATGATGCACATCCTATCCCGAACCGGCGCCTTTGCCTTACCTTGAAGGCCATTTTGCTGCGTAAAACTGTACTGAAACTGCACTGAACAACAACTGCACTTAGTAGGAACCGGCAAACGGTTTGGAGGAGGTTGTTTTTGGGTTTTTTTTTTGCTTCAACTGTACCGCACTGCACAACGGACGCTGGCTGACTGATGTTTGAACCATAAAATTTCACCCCCTTTATATAGTGCCGCACGTACCGCCGGGAAAGAAAGCGAAAACTCGCGCGCGACTCCACTCGCCTGTGCGGAGTTTTTCCACCCCACCGCGTACGAGAGCGAGCGCCCGCACCAAGTGGGGGGAAACCATTGGGTGGCCCGCGCTGAGGCGGGAGGCAGCAGCTGCTGCTGTTTCTGGTAGTGTCATCGTAACACAGATCGTTGGACGGGAAGGTTGCTTGAACGGGCGGGGAAAAGGGTTGCATGTTAAGGTGAAGGAAATCGGTCCGGTGCACGTATGCAGCAGGATGGAAGTATGGGTCGATCCGGCCCAGGTGCATTTCGATCCAACTTGCATCTGCATTAGGTTCACGCGCCCGGCAAGAGATTCGCAAGCGCAAGCGTAAATAGAGAGCCGGACTGCCCGTGGGTGATGTTTAGCATGCGAAATCGGAAAAAATGGATGAGCTGCTGCATAATGTTTATGGCAGCAAGCTACGTGGAGTAATATTTGATTATCTTTGTATAACATTAAGTTGAACGATTCACACCTTTCGCCAACGATAAATTATTGATTTACTTTCTTATTCTATTCTGTCAAAATGATTTTTTCTATAATTTCCCATTTCATTTTCTTTGCAAGGTTTAGTAAGTAATTTAAAAATTCCAAAAAGTCTCCCTCAATGTCTTTGTATTCACATCAAAGGCTAATTGAAAATACAATTTAAAGAGAACATTTAAATGACAAATTATACCGATCATATGATCACATTTCCTTGAAAAATCCAACACAAAAAATGTATTGTATGACCTTGTAGCTTCACAGTAAGTATCAGTTGAATCATTTCGCAATCTTCTCAGAACCGAAACTGTAACGAGCGGTTCCATTTCCACCCCAAAACCCGTCCGCCGGGTTTCACCGGGTCTCAGCGCAGCGTCGCAAATTATACATTTGCATTCCAAATGGTAAGCAATTTGCGGTCGCTAAACTAATACCAGAAAGCATTTAAACACAACAACAACAACAAGAACCACAGCAAAACCGGTGACACCTTGGCAAACGATCGCCAGTTGACCGGGAATTATTATCTCATCTCGGGTGGACACGATCGAACGACACCTCGGTGACACCCTTACCACGTGAGGTCATTTTCAGGGATAAGGTCAGCTGATTGGTCAGCAGACGCAGCGCTGTATCGTCCGAGTCGACCAAGTCGTTCGTCTCAAATCTTGCCACCAACAACTACCAACAACGGTTGCCATTGAAAAAATCGAAATGGAAAATTGCACCACGCTCCCTGCACTAGCAGCAATCATAATCCACAGCTTATTTCTATGTGAGGGAATTTTGCAACTCATGCCAACCGGCTCCCGTACCAACCGTATCGAATGATGCAGGCCAAAATTTGCCAAGGACTGTTTTCTGGGCCAAATATTCGGCACCAGCGCTAAGAGAAGGGGGGTGAGTGTTGGTTTTCCATTGCTCACTAGCTGCCGCGTAACCGTGACCGTGCGATCTGTGCTAATCATTAGCATCAGCATCGCTTCGATATGCTTGGTGGGCAGTCAAATGAAATGGTATCGGTTTGTGGGAGGAAAATTCGTCAGCAACGTGTATTTGCGGCACGAAACGTGTAGGGCCAATGGACGGTTTTGTATTTATATATTTTTTTTATTAAGCACGACGTGCAAGCCGTCCGGTGTCTATAATTTTATGCTCCACATTCGGTTCGACTGCAAAACCGCTGCACATTTGCAATCGGCAACAGTAGAGCGGCGAAAAACGCTTATTAATGCATCGGTTGAAACGGAAAGCCCGTACCGATCGGGCAGTGGCCTTGGTAGTTGGGAGTTGTAATTAATTAATATTAATTCATCTCAGCCAGTTGATTGTCCTTTTCGCATGCAATTCGTGGTTTTGGTGTTAGTTAATTGTACGCTTTGCAATACAAATTGCAATACTGCTGCTGCAAAGAGCACGATGTTGGATCATAATCTTTTGGTTTGTGCTAATTTCTGGCCAACTATAATTTCAACTATAATTGTAATTTTACCTACTGCAGCACGACCTACACGTTCTATATTCATAATAAACGATTGATTGTAACAAAATGTGATCAACTCAAGAAAATAACTTCATACTAACGACACCAATAAGATTTTAATGCTTGAAATAACACCAGAAATTGCAATCGAAAAGGTGACAAGACCACAAGCGACGAACCTTAAAATAAACACACATCTTGCGATCGCCGGCAGCTGAAGCATACATTTCCAACATGCCAATACTCGCGAGTCAAATCGATACCTCCGATCTTGGCTGCAACAATTGCTACAATGGCTGGTACTGTTCAATCGGTACCCCTCTTCATCGAACACGCCATCCCGGCTGAGTCCCAATACGCAACACAACGAACCTACCGGCGGACCGATCATCAAATGGAAACCTTCAATCTTTTCCCTCCCGGCTCATATGGTACGATCGAAGAAGAGGAAGAAAAACAGCAACATCAACAGCAATGGTGGAGGGAACGTAAAAAGCATAACACCCGAACCAGGAATACGCAAACGCAGTGCGCCACTTCTACTTCGATTGCTCTTGGCGTACATTGTGCAGAAGTGCAGAAGCCGTGCTACTTATTACTCGAGCAAAACACCTACTACCCCATTTCCTCTCCCTACCCCTTCTATACCCCGCATGGGACCGTAGACGTTGGTAATCGATTATGCAATATTGTAATTGTGTGCAGTTCCCCGTGCCTGATGTTGGGAGAGAAAGAAAACTCCCCCCTCCCCCCTCCCTCTTCCCGGTGATCGGTGTCCCCTGATTATGACAAAGAACCACCGCGTACCGATGGCTAAGGCAAGCGGATCGGCTCTTCCCAAGCGGAGCGAATCCATGCGAAGTAGGCCACCGCGCGACCGTACGCGACAAAAACAAGGAGAAAAGATCTCGTTCACGCTGCCACGCTGCCAGGGAGAATAGATGATCTATGTCGTAGCAGCAGCAGCAGCAGCAGCAGCAACAGCACCATAGCATGACACGACACGGCGTAATGAGACCGTGCGAGCACATAAAAGCCCTCCGAAAGATACTGACCAAGGGGAAGGCGTTTTGGCGGACCATCTCGGTGGCACATGATCGACTGGTGGAGGCTGTGCTGATCGTCCTTTCGGCTACTGATTCGTCAAACGCGATAGCTCTATGCGATGATTGACAAGAGACAGTTTGCTTTTAAGAAATAAAAACGCACACCGGCGCGCAGTGCAAGATAAGGCATCATTTATCTCACCGCCGATCGGTCGCTTAGTGTTTCATTAAAGCCACCCCTACGCCAGGTGAGCTTGCTTTACATAAACGGTACTCGCTGCTCCGAGATTCTATTGCCCTGTACCACACGCGTGCCCCCCCCCCCAGCAAGCGATTATTCATACTCGAAGCGTGTAATTTTGCTGCTGGTTTTTTTTTTCTTCTACTTCCTCTGCCACCATCGAGACTGAAAGTGAATCCTTTCTCGCCTCCCGATTATTGGCAGCTAAATTGCAAGCCACGCTTTGCGTCTGGTGCGCGTTAGTGCCGCAGTGCCTGTTTTGTGGGAGGGTTTATGGTAAAGGCAGAGGCAGAAAGAAAGAAAAAGCGAGGTGGGAAGGTGGCGCAAAAACGAGCTGCAAAAATTAATATTCCCTTTTTGGTCTCATTACACGCCAGCCCCATGGATGATTGATTTTGAATGGTTCGTCGTGGGTAATTGTTTTATGTTTTGGAAAAGCTTAGCATTAACCGGTCGACTTACGCGGGAGAGTGTTTATAGTTTAACTCATGCAGCAAGAGATAATTAAGATGTGGCTGCTAAGTCGATGAAAAAAAAAACAAAGGTGGTTGTAATTAAACATTCAACCAGTTTCGTACTTAATCTTGCAATCACATTTCTTCTCAGCTTTCATCGCACCACACAAAATAGGAGGTGAAAAAACAAACCAGTGCAAGTAAAAAAAAATAAACAACAACTATTACACCATGATCAGCCCGCCAAACGTACCCTTAGGCTCCCACATAAATAACGAGAAAGCATTTAGACCGAAAAGAAGAGAGCAAGCAGACAAGCAAAAAAAAACTCCCGCCAACCGGCGGGTAAACTTATAAACACGGCTCAACACACTTCCAGCCAGCCGGCGGCAAAAAGGAAACAGTAAATTTGGTAGCACTCGGATTCGATCGTCACCAACGCGTCGGAACCACGGTGTTTTGGGGGTTGCGTCAGACGTGGCACCACGGTGAACAGTGTGAGAGCGAATGTTTAATGCATGCAGACGCGCCTGATGTGATTTAGGACCAATTAACGGATTCCACTCAACACCGCAGCGAACACCGGGCGCTGGGATCCGGTGGCAAAGGCGGCAGCAACACGGGCTGAAATGAATAACGAAGCGATCTAGATCGGCAAGACATCTTGATTGAACACATTGCACGCGTTTGAGACGATTCGATGACTTTCGTTGATGAAATTTCGAATGTGGCACGGCCTTGTTTTGTTGTATGGTTTCCCCTCCGTCAAACTGTTGTGTGTTTTTATGATCGATGTTCTGCTGCGATAAAGGAATACCATATATCATTGCTCATCGGGCAATGCTTGCACTGGGGCTAATTCAATAATCGCTCTGCTGAGTTAGTGTTTTGATCCGTTGCACATTTTTCGACACCTTTCCGGGGAGGGTTTCATATTTCTCAAGCTGTATGTTCGTCCTCTGCACGAGATCGATGAAGCTTTGATGATAAGGGAAGTTGAAAGTGGGTGCCATATGCATTTCCCAATACTTCGTTTCCTTTCAAATTGTATGTAAAATTTGCAATACTTTGTGAAAAATAAGTTTTAATAGTGTATTTACTAATAGTGTGTATATCATTAAATCAATGGTTTTTGTACTATGGATCTTTCAATTGAACAAAAAAGCTCTTTTGCAGCAGGAACGATCTAAAACGCCATATTGCTTATAGTTTATGTTTTCAGTAAAAAGGAAAAGTTTTCAGTCGCAACAAAAAATCAATTCATAATCTGTAATGCTTGAACGCTCCTCCACAAATACAAGTCCAATTAGATTCAATGAATTCAATCATTTTGACTTACTGGTTGGTTGATTGATTGATATATATTGATTACATTTTTTGCCCTCTTGTTGTACTTATTAATTCACTTTCTGCTACATTTCTTCGTTATTTTTTTTTTCGTTTTGTGTAACTTTTTTTAAATGCATAGTTTAGGAACGCTTTTACTTGTTAAAAAATGTATTAAACTTGGAAGCTAAATGTTTTCTTCCTACTGTTGAACTTAAATAAATAAAGGATATAAATAATAAAGGAAATAAATGGAAAATTGTCAGTTCATGTTCTTGAAAATTGCATTAAAAAATGGCGCCTTACACTCTCCCAAGCACGGTCCAAAACCAGCTCCCGACCGAACCGGGTGTTAATGGAAAGCGGAAATCCTACGCGACAGCTCGCTGGCGATCAATTGCGCAACGGTGCATGCGCCTGTACACTACCACCGGCAGTGTCGCACGCAACATCATGGCTACGCATGTTGCCCAAGGGACCCGTCCGGGAGGTGGGAGCTAATCAACGCCAGGCGTACAGTTAACGCATGCGAATCGGATGTACTGCCGAACGGCTCGAGGGTAAGGATGTCGCAGAAGAAAAAAAAAAACACTGCGAATTAGACTAAGTGATGTAAAACCGTTCGGAAACTTTCGGAAGGCTAGACCACCCTCCCACCCCTATCCGGCAACCACACCTCCAACACATGATGAAACACAACCAGAAACGGTGCGTGCGTTTCTACCATCTCCAGCTGATGATCGCTTTTATAGTCTCATTACATAAATTGGCATCCCTAAACGAAGCTATAGCTGCACCGGCCGTGTGTCGTCGCATTAGATAAGCCATTTGCAGTCAAGCCAAGACGGCACAAACAATTGTAGCCTGCACAATGCGCTGTTTCCAACGGTGGCCAAGATTCATTTTCAAATTTTCGGTGTAAAACAGTTGCTTGCCGTTCCGTTTCTCGTTAGATATGCAACGCTGCCCGTTATTCCTCAGTTCCTCGACCCACGCAATCACCGCATTTGAGCTATTTTTCGCTGCTGTGATTTTTTGACGCTGCACACCAAAAAAAAAAAATGGCTAAAATTAGTGACAAACTCTTCGCACGACATCTTTCACCGGGACCGGTTGCATTAAATTGGCGTGCTTCTGTTTGTTTGTGTTTCTTTTCGCTCTCCCTTTCCCCACATTGCCGCAAAAGTGACTGGCGCAAATGTTTAATCTACCGCGTCGGCATTGTTCTGTGCGGCACGCAAACATAGTAAGCCATACCGTTACTCTTTGGTTACTCTTAAATTTCGGGTCTCAAATTTAATAATCAGCTGTGGAGTTGTTGTTTTTTTTGCTTACTTTTGCATACCTACGGTTCGGTGATGGTGCAATTGTGCAACACTGCAAGGTTGCGACGGTGATCAAACGCAGACAGCGTGGAATTTAAAAGGGGGGATTAATGAGATTTGTATTTCAGCTTGTTTTGGCTTTTCTTGATTGTATATGCATGGATTATAGCTGTTTGTATGGTTTCATTTTTAATTATTTTATTTAAACCTTAATAATTCCAATACATATTAGACCTTAACGGTTAACAGTTCGTGCCTTCAAAAGACACGTTTTAGACATAAACTGTGTAGATCCTTACATAATTCCTAATCGGTTCCTCCAAGACATCAAATGGCTTGTCTGCTTTACGAGAAACATATTTTGCTCCATTTTTCTACTTTAAACAGTCTATCGTATTGGCTTACTGAACACAAACCATACAGACGGCAACCTTCGCTGATTTATGGTTGCGCACACTTGTGGGAGGTCCTCTCAAAGTGTTCCGCCACCGGCAAACATTGCACCGATTTGCCTGTACCAGTGGTCAGCAAAGAGCTGATGTTGTTGATGAGTTTGAAAATTTCAACAAATTAATGATCATTTTGTATGCTTATTTTTTTTTTATTATTTTTTAAATAACAGCTTACTGATGTATCCTTCCCACTTCTCTCTGTTTCCTTCGAGCGTGTTTGCCGATCCCTGGCCTAGACCAGGGATGGAATGAAAGCGGAGAAACCTTCACCCGCACCCGCACCAACGAAAGCAACCTGGTAGAAATTAGTTGAGCAAACAAACGCAATAAAAAAAAACAACCCCACCATTCAAAACGCTTCCCACCGTGGTTTTGGTACCGATCGGCGGCACTACCGTTGAAATGGGATCCTTCTCGCAATCCCAAAGCGAGGAGAGCGGCACGGGTCGCGTTCGATGCGGTGGAAACGTATGTAAAGCGATGTTCAACATTATGCACTTTTAATGAATAATTGACAGTGACAAGTGCCTGCACGTGCACGCGGTTTTAGCGCGCGGTTATGCAAGGTGGTAACACTAATGGTTGTTTTCTGCCAGGAGATCCATTACTTCAGAATTGCTTGGTTCTTGTATGATCTTTGTTTCCATTTGCTGTGCTTTGCGATGATCGGTATGTGTGTTGTTATTATTATACATTTCCTTCTCAAGATCTCCACAATACTAGTTAAGCAACGAAGATAAAACAATTAATCCGAAACCCGATTTCAATACCACTCTATAAAGGCGAAGTAATCCCACCAACAGCAGAAGCAGACAGGCAGCAGAAACTGCTGCAGCCTGGGTTTTAGTAGCTTGTGTGAAAAGAGAAAAGTAGCACTCGAAAGCGAAACCGGGAAGCGAAGCCAGCAACCGGTCTGTTACCGTTACCCAATTCCTCCCCTTTTCGTTTTTTTTTTCAGGAACAACCGTACATTTGCATGACAATATTATGTCCAACCGTGCACCGAACAGGAAGCGAATAGGTGCGCTTCCAATCCGCCCATACCCATGCGGCTGCAGTAGGCCCGAAAAGCTCGATTTTATGTCATCATTAAAGAAGAATCGCATCACAACGGCTGCGTAAAGACTGCTGCCGGCTAATTCACTGTACTGCAAATGATTAACGACTGCACCGAGGCGGTGCGAGGAACGGCTCGGTTGTCTCAATACTGTGTAATCTATCGTGTTTCGTTCGATGACGCGAAGGCGAGTCGGCTTCTTCTGGCGCCTTCGACGCAGTGCACGTACGTAGCGGCATTCCTCGTCTTGCCCGGGCGTTTAAATCTTTTGAGCCGATTAGCGTACGCAATGTGACAGACTGATCGTTTTGCAGCCAGCGCAGGCGCAGGCAAGGAACGCGGAAGGAAATTTTCAGCAGCTGCTGGATTACCGGTGGCAAAACGGGCGGAACCTGATTACCGGGTGCTTATTCCTCAGCATTCGATGGTCGAACGGTGTGGGAAATATAATTATCTGCAGGTTTAACAGGAAACGCTTGGCCTATTCCACAGTTGAAACACAGGAAAATGTAGGTGATAGAGATATGGAGGGAAAACATAAATCAGATAAATAGGGTCATTAAATTTCGGAATATAAGCTTGAGATAAATGGAAGAAATGGTATTGCATTAACGATGATTTTGGTAATCTTAATAGAAAGTAGCAATTTCTAGTTGATTCTTTTAGCAA
>AXCO02009749.1:0-11896 GCA_000473525.2 Anopheles melas
ACGTTCCACCGATGACGTAGCGTGTAAGGTCTTTGAACCTTTCGACAACGGGTTGTGTGTGTGTGTGTGTGTGTGTGTGTCGGTTGTTCCTCCCACCTTCTTCACACCACACTTTAGCGAATGTGTACAGCCGAAATAACGTGCGCGCGTCTCGGAATGTCTCTGTAACCGCTACGTGTGGAGAGAGAAACCCAAGGCAGGGTGTGAAATAGTCGTAATATCCGTGACATAAATTTAATTAGTATAGATCCGAAGACGATCCCCTGGGCCCATCTGGAGCTGGCCGATCGGGACGCATCTTCACGCTGGCGCGTTCTAATTCAAATTCAATCCCCGTGCTGGGCTGGCTTTGCTTTCTAGGCTCTCTCGCTTCTCGCTGCTGCTTAAAATGTAGCCCCAGACCTGAAATAAACCACCCCACCCTCCCCCCCCCCAGCCAACCTGTTTTTGTAGGGGGTAGATTTTTGCGCCGCACGAACCCAGATTCCTCCCGACTTTCTTCGCCGGGCTGCTTATCGCATCCCGCAGGCACCGTCAGAACGAACTGCTTGACTGCTGAAGTTGACGGCTGCCCAACCGGACTTATCACCTGACAGGGCGCACCGGCGAGCCGTGCATGCGTGTATGTGTGTCTTTCGCTCTTGCCAAAGGTCGAAGTCATCGCACTTGGCAAATCGCTGACTGTGCAATCGCTCTCCAAGCGCCAAACACTTGGGAACAGTGCATGCAACCTGAGCCTGAAACCGGCTGCCCTTCCCTGGCCGAACTGCTTACACTGCACCATGCACACTGCTCACTTCCTCTTCTTCTTCTTCTTCTTATTCTTCCTTTTGCTTTGAGGAACTTGTACATAATCCAACCGATTACGCGAGCACAAACGTGCATGCGGTTCGCCTGCAACATGTCATTCCGCTCTCTTTTTCGCACTCTCTTTCCCTTGTCCCCATCGTTGCCGATAAGCGTGACCGGGCGCGTTAGCCGCGATCAGCTAAATTTGGCAATTTGCGCCTCACCATAAACCATCAACAACGCCCGAGAGTGACCCCTCGGACCTGGAACTTTGTCTGCCCGGCCACCGACCAGACAGCCTTGATCATGACCGAGGTGTGATTGCACTCTCCGTGAATGGCGTTTTACTGAATGGATGATGGCAGCAGGGTGGGCGTAGTGACCGCCCGCGAATGCACCTTCGCGCACGCGACCGCGGTAGCCGCGTATCGATTCGCGGTGTTTGATGGTGTGGTGAGTAAAGGAGCATCAAACACTGTCGGGCTCGGCTCAGCGTGGTGGCGCGTTTTTTATTCGAGCTAAGCCAAAATTGTTGCTTTTGTTGAGGATATTAATCTAATCAACACAATACCTGACTCGAGCACCACACTACACCATCGTTCGCCATAAAACTCGCTTCAGCTTGTATCGACACTCAATCCGTGTTTGATGAGCTTTTCATTGCGGTGTTTGGCTCTTCTTTCGAAAAAAAAAACCCGCAAGCCTACCTATCAATGAGTTCATCAAGTAACGCCATAAGCTACAACACCGAAGATACCAAAACAACCCTAAAGGGTTTGGCTTTAACAGGAAATTAACGCAGCAATAAAGTGTACAAATCCAACCACACTCTACGGAGGGAACACGAGTAAAAGAAAAACACACGCTTCTACTCCTTCTTGCCGTTGCGAGGAAGGACAGGAAGCTTGTTCTGCTCCATCCACCAGCGACTGGTTGGAAATTAATTAATCGTTATTCGTTGGGCTGGATCATCCGCAGCCCACCTGGACTGTGGCGCAGGCGAAGCATTGCGCCAGTCCTCCCGGATGATGCAGCGGAAAAAAAAACAGAGGTAACTGAACATGGAACAAAAATACACCTTTCAGCTGAGATGTAACAGCGTATTTTCTAAGGCTGATGGTTGATTGGAATGGGGCGAAGAACCCAGAAATTAAATGTTCAATCACTGCAGTGCAGTGTTTTTCTTGGTAGAATCACCTGCCACCAACCATTCGGTAATTTTAAGTTGTTGTAGAAGTTTAATCAAAAACAATGTAAGATTTACCGGCAAACGCTAGAGAGCACTACTTGCCTGCCCTCATGAGTTGCATTGCTTGCGAGAGAGTCAAGACAGGGATAGGGAAAATCCCAACGTTGACCAATAAAATGAAAGATGTTGAAACGTTGCTTGGGTACATCACAGTTTTACCGCCGCATATACAAAACACCCAAGTGTCAGCACTCGTCTTCCCCGTTTGCGTTCCAAACCGAAGCTTCGCAGACTCGACGCATTTTAGAGCGGCAACACCGAACAAGCGGTGCGATGGTTTTCACCGTCCACTACCAACCAGAGCTTGTGGCACTGTGGAATGTAAATGTTTTGAGGGCAAAACGCCAAAACACGCTGCTGTCAACGCAACGGAAAGAAGGGTACCGACAGTCTGGTGCGGTGTGCAGAAAACCTGCTGACGGTGCACTGGACCTCAAGCACCAGGCAGCAGGAAAATTGCGGCCCTGTAAACAAGAGAGGACGTTTTTTTTTCTACAATCCAATCTAGAACGAGACTTCGACCCTCAAACACACACACACAGCCAATGGGGGCAATGGGGTGGAAACGAAGACGACAAGATTTTTATTCCAAACTGATACGGGCCCGTACGTCAGCTTGAGGGCAATAGAACACACACCTCTTGGCTCGTGGCTAAATGAGGGCAATGCACCGCCGTCCCGAGGCACGAGGATGAGACTGATTTCGAAGATCTTGTAGAGGACGAGATGGAAGGTGAGATTGGAGCATAGAGGAGGATGCAATCAGGATGCAACGACACATCGGCAACGATGCAACAGCAGTGAGAAGGTCAAGTTCAGGCTAGGTGAACCACTCGCCAAAACGAAGGCGCAGCTGATAAGAGTTCCTGTACGGTACACACGAAACGGCTCGCCCGGATCGGAGATTAACACTCGAGCAGAGCACTGAGTGGATTACATAACTGATAAGCCGATTCACTCCTGAGTAGAGTGGAAAAAGCAGTAATCAAACCACCTCCTCCCGTATGGAGTTGCTGTTGTACGCGAGTACGAGAGGCAGTTTGGTTTTATTGGAGGACTCACTCCTGACACTATGCTGACACGTTTATCTCCTACGAAATTATATTCCTAAAGGGCTAATACGAAGTAATTGCTGCAGCGGTGTCAGTTACAGTGTCGAATAGATTAAACCCATTTGATTTTGAAGCAAAAAAAAAAACAAATGCTATCTAATTTCATTGTGTGTGACGCTTCCCCTCTTACATTGCATCAACACAACGTGTACTCCGCCTTCTTCCTGTTGCGGCACAGTACAGCACAGCACACACGTATCCGGTAATCGTTGCCTTCTGTTATGCCATCGCAACGAAGCGAATGTCACCGCGATGGCATTGCAAAATACCAACGATGCACAGGCACCGATTGATGCCGATCTCGCACAACTCACGTGAGCCTCACAAAACGTGGCCGCTGGTGAAGCAGCAAAACATTGGAAAGCGATTTTGGGAAGTCCAAAAAACAAAACCGCTCAAAATACATACACCCCCTCGCGATAATACCTGGAATGCGGTACGCCATCGGGGTGAATCGTTTTCTGATATTGATCCCTCTAAGCTTCTGCTGTATATGAACGGCACAGCACAGACATCGATCGCCCCTGAACTTGCTCCAGTTTGCTGCGTGCTTCGTCCATTACCCTCGAGTAGGTGGGAGTAGGTCCAGGACTTCCAGCTGTCAGCTCCCAAACATCGACCGAACAACACACACAGTCAGACATACAGTAAAATATTGGAGCCCGTTTTCCCTGGAAGGTAACGCGCGGGTTGGGTTGTTGTAGGATTTCGTAGGTGTGAATGGCTTCCCGTCCCGGTTGGTCGGACGGGTAGGCAAGCAGCGAATGGTGCGAATGGTAAAAATAAATCTATTTGCATTGCTTTTCAGACGTTATTTAATTTTGCTACCCATTGACTCCCCAGGCCCCCGGGAAAAATGGTCCGTCCATGGAAGTGTGAGAGCCAGTGGGACATCTATTCCGCGAAGGTGTAGTATGCGTGCACGGCTACGTGGTTTGTTTTACCTTTTACGTTCGCTCACCATGTGAAATCAACATTGCATGTCATGCCTGGGCAGTGGCAGTGTCGGTCCAGCTGAAGCCAGTCCAACAGCCACACGAAAGCTTATCGTGGCTTAGGTCGGGTTGCGCGCCTGGTCAAGCGAGTTCCCGCTCACACATACACACACACATAGCTTCTCAATGTCGAGATCATCCCCAACGGGAATAATGTTGGAACCAAGCTGAAGCATAATTAACCTCTCGTCTGGAGAGGTTCAAACGGCTGTCGTGGGCCAAGGTGTGAATTGGTCGTCAATCAACCGACCGCATCCGACACACGACTCCGACGACCCAGTTCTAAGAGATGCAAACAAGAGGCAACCCACAGGGTACGTTTGTGCCTAGTTTGTTGTCATCGCACATCGGAATACAATGTTGTTGACAATGGGGCCCTGAGCCTGGCCGATACCTGGACGGCCCGTGGGAGAGTGCACGCTTTGATGTCTTTAATTAGTAGGAGTGTCTGACGCAGGAGTGCTTCTTTCCACACAGAGGCGGTTTGTTTGCACAGTAGCGGAACTGGAACTGTACGGGCACGATACGGCACAGACACACACCGATTTTTCTTCGTAATGCGCACAACTACAATGTGTGAGGAGCATAATTTGTCCGGCCGTCCCTAACCGGATGAACCGGAGTGGATTTCTTTGACGGCGAGGAGCTGGTTTGGCACTAATCGACCGACTCAGGAGCGAAACGCAACACGGCACAATGTCCAAACATTGTAGATGGCTGATTACGGAGCTGTCGGAGAATGATGATAGTAGCAATATTGTTGCAGCAGAACGCAAAACCATTTCGGGATGATCTTAACGAGCTTAGTAGAGATGGAACGTGAAGCTTATCTTTGCAAGTTATGGCAGTGGTTCTATCTGCTATTCTGTTTTGTTATAACTAAGCTTGTGTCATGCTAGAATGCACATCACATCCTCTGTTTATGGAAATTGTTCCTGCTTTTCCTAGTATTGCAAGCATTTCCAATGTCTCAATTCGTTCAATCCAACGCATCGCCATTATAAAGGATGATTAATCTACATGATCAGGACTGACAAATGGTTGGCCCTCGAGGCACACAACTTCCAGCGCTATCTGCTTCCCATTGTATGGAGATACAGCATACAGCTTCCTCCAACAAATTCCTGCAGGTTCTTAAGCTTTCGCGAGTTCACGTCCGCGTTAAGATTGAAATATGATCGCAATTCTTGTATCAGCCGGGCGCCTTTCGTCGAAGAGGACCGCGCAGTCCTCCACTGACCTAGTTCTCATAATGAACCGTGGAGTGTGGAGCACTCCTTTGCGTTCGGTTTTCTTATCCTGACTCTCTCGCAACCAACTCGGCGCAATATCTTGCGATACTCCGCGTGTCCCGATGTTTGGGGGTAACAACTTTTGGAATGTTTCTCTTTTTGTACGATCCCCTGGTCCAGCATCGTGCATGCCCCGGGGGCCCAACGCTCCGCGACGCACATTCGATAATGCTGACAACGTGTGTGTGTGTGTGTGTCTGTATTCCACACTAAAACTGGTTATCGACGATGATTTCGTCTTGCCGCTTGCTTTGCGTACTTTCCCGTTGTTCTTCCAGTGCAGTGGGACTTTGAATCTACAGGAATCTCCAAAAATCATTCCCGACCGAGCGGCGGCTTGAACAGGTTGATCAAAGCCGGCAATCGCACACACACGCACACCAACATTAAAATCGTTCGTGTGGCTTCGCTTCCCTCTCCCTTCACCAATGATCGAGAGTGTCCATGATCATGATCTAGCCAATATCGCTTGAGGTACTCCCTGTTCTGTCCACCCCACTCCTTCAGCACTCCTCCGGAAACGAAAGTCCGAACGAAAGAAATGCCATTTCGTCACGTGCTTTTCTTTTTTGGAGGGGCTTACAAGACACCACGATGGATGCGA
This sequence comes from Anopheles melas, assembly GCA_000473525.2. Lineage (NCBI taxonomy): Eukaryota > Metazoa > Arthropoda > Insecta > Diptera > Culicidae > Anopheles > Anopheles melas. The sequence goes on from AXCO02009749.1 coordinate 6,042, forward strand.
GATCGGCATCACGCATTTTTTCGTGTATAGCCTGCGTGACTGAGTGTTTGTGTGTGTGTGTGTGCGCGCTTTTATTTCACCGTTGTTTGCGGACATTCCGGACTTCTTTTGGAGCTGCCCGATTCGCCGCTTTGACCTATGCTTGGTGCTTTTGCGCGCGACCCAGTGACATTTAAGCGTGCGTTTCGGGCGATTTTTTTGTTGGTTGCGTTGCAAATCTTCTCTTTTGTTGAGCTATTACTTTCTACGAGCACACGTTTTATTTCATCAACCTTTCCGGTGGAAAGATTTAGAGACACTTCAATGCTCCATAAAGTGGAAGTTTTGACGTCGGGTACGCAATAGAAAGTATTTCGTGTAAGGTTTGCGATCGGTGAATGTCTTCCAAAGAAGTAGAACTACATAACGATTGCCATAGTTCCATACAGTATGTTTTAAACCATAAAATAACCGTTACAGCTGGACATATTTATGATCATTCTTATGGTTGCTTTCGAGCGCCACTCGGAATGCTGTTTAAGGTGAGCATATTTTTCAATCATGTGATTTTATCGCCCAAAAACGATGATTTAAATTGCTGTTAATTCTGGATTCTGAAGCGTGAGAATGCAACGAACCTAATAGGAGATCATTGGGAATCACATAAATCCCAGTAATGACGGGCTTCTTTCTCGCTCACTCCAGATCTTGTTGGACACATGTTATTTTCCAACATGAGAGCGAATTCAAGAGCAGGTTTCAGATCGTTTGATTTCTTTTTTCGTATTTTCTCACCCAACTAGACCTCCCATGATCAAGCTACATATGATCAAGAACCACACATCACCCAAAGAAGCTCCACCAATCTGATCCCGCCTAGGAATTATCCCCAAAAGAAGAAGAAGAAAGAAAAACACCCTTTTGGGACACATCTTGGAAGTGGTGGACAGTTGCGGACCCCCTCTTATTTGGGCAATAAATAAAACATTGAACTCCCCGAAAGGCCCATTCGGTGGTCACCGCCCTTTACCCGCGCGCAGATACACAGCGCGGCGCAGGCAAACCGGCCAAACCAGTGTTGGCATTTATATTTTTCGCCCATTCCTACCATATTCTGGCGAGGTTGTGTGTTTTATTTCAGTTTTCCCTTTCCCAGTGCAGCACAACATTGTTTAACATGTGTGCAATGCAAACTTACAAAGGGAAAACGGGAGGAGGAGGAGCATCAGAATCATCACCACGGTCTCGAGATTGGGTTGATATGTTTTGGGACGAAAGCGCGCACCAATGATCGCGGATATTCCTTGCAATCCTGACATTTTTGTTTTGTGTTGCTGCCAGGCGTTTCCTTTCCATTTTCCTTTTTTTTGCGTTTTGTCGGTTTGTCTTTAAACGCCGAATTTCAATGCTACATTCTACTGGGGAACCGTTGGTTTGTCTTTGGCCATAAACTACAGGGAAAATGAAAGAAAAACAACAACTACTTGAAACGAACAGAAAAAAAGCGATTTCGATCGGTCGCCTTTCTCCTGCTGAAAACGGACCACGAAAAGAAAAACATTTGAATGCCGTTGCCTGAAACGAGCGCGTCACTTTGGCGGTGATTGAGGGAGAGAGAGAGCAGGCTGTTGAGATCGATCACCGGAGAGAACGAGACAACACCACGCTAACTTCGTCGGTTGCGTGCGTATTTGTGTGAGAGAGCCAGCGTGTACGTAATTTGGAGGTTTGGAATGCTGACCAGTTCTGTTTCTTAATACGCCTAATGGGCTGCAAAGAACTGCCGTTTGGTCTGCTGTACTTGCGCAAAGAATGTATGTTAAGCAGCATCAGATCTCTCTCTCTCTTTCTCACACACATACAGGCTTGGGTCGCAAAAATCAATCTCCTTTCACTCTGGTTCCGGTAGGCAAAGAAGGCAAAAGTTTCGTAACCAGCACATGGGTGGAGGAAGCGCGAAGTCTAAAGACAGGCATGAGAGGCACGCACCGAACGAGTGCGTTTGACCTAAGAGCAGAACCAGTGAAAGAAGCTTCAGCAAAACAAAACAAAAAATCAACAACCTTTTCATCTCGATGAAGTCAACACAAAAAAATGGAAGAAAAATTCCAACCTCACACACCAACCCCAATTTTTAGACATCAAAAGATAGAGAGAGAGAGAGAGAGAGGGGGGGAAGAGAGCAAGAAGTAAAATCATGCCAAATCGAGAAAACTACCAAAGAAAATCTGTTGCGGAGACTCGAAGAAAAGACTTCCAAAAATAAAAGCTTCTTCTCGTGTATCAAGAAAGAGAGAGTGAGAGAGGGCGTGTAAAAGAGAAGGGCAAATAACAGAGAAGAATGAAAAAATGGGAGAAACGGCAAGCTTTCGGAAAACAGGTGAATGAACCTAGTGGGTTTACAGGGCCCTACGAAAAAAAGAAACAAGCGGTGCGCCCCGGAATAGACCGAAACAAAATATAAACAAGAAATCAAACCATTCAAGTAGTGCGAGAAGGGGAGGTACAGGAGTGGTGGGGCACTCGTGAAAAGGGGTGGATGAAAATGAACCCCTTGGCGCTTACAGTGGACGGGGGATGCGCACGTGGTTGGATGAGGAAGAGCAACGAGCAACCGGCAAGTGAAAGAGAGCGAGAGATGCAATCGCTGTTCCCAAATTTCTGTATCTCTGTGTGTGTATTGTGAGTTCATCTTCACCTGTATGTGTGTGTGTGTTTTTTTTTTTGTCTTTTCAGCTTTGCCTCCCCAAAACAACCCCCCAAAAACGGGGCGAATGAACGAAACGGACCGAAGTAGCGAATGAATGACGAACTTGAGAAGTTAGATAATAGTCCACATCCACACCGCACAACCGGCTCCTCTTCATCTTCAAAGCCCCATCTTCAGCGGCGAACATGGCGTGTCCGGATTTGGACACTTTGGTTTGTAGCGTTTTTTTTTGTTTTGTTTTTTCCATCTTCTGCTAGCCTTTCTTCTTCTTCTCTCTCTCTATCTCTCGTCTATTCCAAAGCCCAACCCTGTGGAAACGTCCCCGTTGTCACACTCGATTCGATCATGTGCGCGATCGCATCAACGTGTGCGTATATATCTGTTGTGCCCTGTTACGGATTGATTTGGGATCGTTGAACTCCCAGATCCCGCCGGATCCAGTTCTATTCGGTTCTGGATTTGGATGTTATTTCCAAACCATCAACTAACCAAACGGCAGCAAAAAAAGAGGCGATTTTTTACGGGTACCAGCACGCTTCGACGCGTTGGACTAACGAAAGACTTCAATGATCATACAAGCGGCGAACCACGCAACCGTTCGACCGATCACCGGATCAGATTCTATTCGCAGTTTTGGGGACGATTTCAGTGGTACAATACATCGGCGTGCTTGTTTTATGACTCCTTAGCACCATAGTTACTGTTTCGTGCAGTAAATTTGACCGAAAACCAGCGATCGGGTTCGATTTGTTCCAATGCCTGCACACGATCGTGTCGTGCCAAACTGTGCTGTTGCCCGGTTTGATGACAAACAAACCCGCCACTACATCCCACTATTCTATCAAGTGTGTGTGTGTGAGCCGTTGCGGTGAGAAAATGAAATGAACCAATAAAACAGCTCAGCTTGATCCTCCCCTTCCCCTTTGTGCGCGAACGTGACGAAAGCTTCGAGACGCGCCAGCGTGAGAACTGATCCCGGCTCAGCGGTTCACCCACACAATGTCATCCGGAAAAACAAAAACAAACCATACAAAAAACACGCCAAACGTTGCACACGAAAATCGCAATAGCAATCATCGCATCGCGTGTGAATTTCCACCTTGGTGGTGCAAAATCTCGCCATTGCATTGCAGCGAAGAGCAGAGCGTGAATCCGTCACCGAAATGTTTTTGGCGCGAGTGTGTGCGCAACCACGCTGCGCTTGTAATTCAATTATGTAACCGCGGGCGACATTCACAGGCGCTGCACGGTCGGTCGGTGGCTCGGAAGCCCATTCCGGCACAAAAGCCCAAACGATGGCTTCCCCCCCCCGGGGGCTGTGCTGCAGTTAATTGAATTACGAAATTGGTAACATCGCGACAAAAAACTACATAACTCGGGAATGTGTTTGCCTCTTCTTCTTTCCACATCCCGCAATCGCTTTGCCATGCTGTGCACTACCAAAACCCTAAAAAAAAAATAATAATAAAACAAAACAACCTTATTATAATTACTCACAACATGGCAACAACCACACGGGATAACATCGAAAGCAGTGTTGAGTGGAGGGAGAGTGCAGGCTTTTGAAGGGCATAAGGCTGTGCCCTAAATCTCATCACCCCCATCGTACTACCTCGTTTGTAAGGGGTACAATTCTGTTCCAGATTTCACCTTCACCCCGCACCAAAAAGCGCGAGATTCAAAAACTATTTTCGGTCTCAGCGATGATGATTCAGCGCGATCAATCTTGGCTCCCTGGTGGTGCTGCTGCTGCATCGTCTACCGCACATTTCACATCAAGCGCCACACTTACCTGTGGGAGAGGAGGAGAAAATAATAATAATAAAAAAAAACACAATATTAATAAAGAGTGAGAAACTGAAGGAAAATTAGTTTAGGAGCAAAGTAAACGAAACAGGCTCTCAGGCCACTATTGTTCCCGGCCGCCCCCGGTGCCTAATTTGAGGGCAGAGGAAATTGTTTCATTTCATGTTTCAGTGTTTCTGCTGCTTGTTCAACTGTTTAACTTTCTCACTTGCCCGGTCGTGGAAAACTTAAGGCTTGGGGGAATATGGGAGAAAAGACTAAAACAAAAATGCCCCATAACGACCAGTGCACCGGTTTGAGTTTTATCTCACTCGATCAGAAAGAAAGATGACGAGTAAAGGTGCGACGCCCCTGAATCAAAACCCTCCATCGAGACCAATTAAAGGGAAGATCTAGATGACAAACGGAAAGAGTGAAATGCCTTTTCTATTCCATTCAAATGCTTTTTCTAACCGATCATTACCAGAGACACTTTAAAATGCCGTTCGTTTCGGGGGTTAAAACCCGTTAGTGTCGTGTACATTTCTGTCCCGTCGCTCCTTCCCAAATACATTCCATCACACGCACCGCACAGGTGAATTTGGTTGTTAATCAATCGCTTTTGGTTTTTTCTTCTTTCCCAGGCTCAAACGTCGCCTCAATTAATTAACATTCTCGTACAAACGAGCATTGCCAGTTACAGATGGGACACTGTACCACACTGCCTCCTCACGAAACGTTCAGCAAATCTGGTTCAACGGTGATCGTGTGGTTAAACAATTCACTCCACGATTCTACCATATCTCTACGCATACACCTGATCGATCACGCCCTCTTCCACGGGGGACCTGATCATCGATGCATACCGCAGCGCGGCTGGCTATCAAATAGCAATAAAATCTTCTTTGCATTCCGTTGCATCCCATGGGAGGGCATTCTTTCGCCGTCACACCTCCCTGCGCGTCGTGTGGAGGAAAGTTCTTTTGCGTCCGCGGGCCTCCAAGGGAACCGAACACACCTGTGGAAGCCGTCGCCGTCGGTCCTTCACCAGGTCGACCAGCGTCGTGACCGAGCAGCCGCAGTCTTCTGCGGCATCAAACGAGGGATTCGCCTATGCTTCTAGCACCTTGTTGCATTGCATATGCAAAACCAAGCTCATAGGCTTTGAATAGACGACAAACTGGTGAAGAATTGATCTGCTCTTCGCTCTCTCTCTCTCTCTCTCTCTCTCTCTCGCTGTGTCGTCGTTCGGTCTTCACTTTTCACACCTTGTCTTCTCCGTTACGGCTCGCCAAAAGGTACCGTTTTGCTGTGAAGAAGTCTCATGTCGCTTGTCGCTGCTCACAAGCTGTTCAAGACATCGCACAAACACACAAAAACA
>AXCO02009750.1:0-11948 GCA_000473525.2 Anopheles melas
CCACCAAACCCCACGAGCCGGCAGCCGCCGCGGTCGTGCAATCGAAGTTCGCAAACAAACGCGAGGGCCCCGACGTTCGTGTGTGTGTGTGTGTGTGTGAGTGTATCTATATTTCGGGTAACCGAGTTATACGTCGTACGACGGCCAGTCGATCAGGAGATGGGTCGATGGAGATTCGATGCAGAGTTATGTGCGTTACGCGGCGCACACTTGGAACATCGAAAGGCAACACCAAACAAGTTTGGTGCGTTGGAGGAGACCAGTTGACTTGGTTCTCTTTTTTTCTTCTATTCGCCCTACTCTATCTCTTTAATCAACCCCCCCCCCCTCCCTCCTCTCGAAGCGATGCAACACTATTGAACTTCGGGCCGTAAAGTAGCTCCCTACGGCTACGCGCTACGGTTCACTCGGTCAACTCGCTGAGATGATGATGATGGAGTTCGCCCTGTTCTTGGCGTGTGTAGGTGTGGGGACGGAATAAGATCAACTTTCCATTTCGAGCTCTGGTTTGAGCAGGGGAAGGGAAAGAATTAATCGAGTGCAACGATGCAAATATCCACGACAAGTGCAGTTTTCCTTTATTTCGAGTTCATTCAGCAACAGAACTAGCACAGCACGTTTGAGGAGCACCGTTTTTGGAAAGGAGTTGAGCGATGATCTTTCGTAGGTTAGAAAATTATTTATTTTGAAAGACATTTGTCCAGTTTTGTAGCCCATTTGATCTTCATCGACAACGCGACAACGATCTTCATGCATTCCTGCAACTGTTGCCAACAGTACCACACTCGTAGGTGAGGAAATGGGTCGTTACATGTTAGATCTATTGATCGACTACTAGCTTTTTTTTAAGTTTTATGTCATGTGTTGTGTGCATCACGCTCTCTCCAGCTTTGTTTTATTTTCGTGGATTGAGCAAACCGCAGCCGTGGGGTCTTCACGAGCGGGGCCGACTCGCGCGCGCATACCTTGATCAAACGAAGACTTTAAAAACACACACACATATACCAACTTTTGATTATATTGGCTTTACCTTAACACTATCTCTCCATCCACCCGTACCAACCCCAGCTTCTGCCTCATTCCGACGCAGCCGGCGGAGTCGATCAAATACGGAGCCGAAAACAGCGAAACCCATCGAACCGACCTCCCCAAATTACCCCCCAGCCCAAGGGAGAGGGGGGAGAGGCCCTGCCGCGGGCGAATGGGTGGGCACAACGCGGAGCAGCAGCCTTCTACCCCCAAAAAACCACTTCGAAATGCGTTAAAACTTTACTTGAATAATAAAATAAATGGCCATTACATAAGAAAACGTACGAAAGCGCGCTCGGCCCGCGCGCTGCTCTTGGCAAGGTCAGTCGCGGCAGAGAGGCAGGGCGCACAAAACTATGCTGCTCCTGTGCAATCGTCGTCGCTCACTCGGTCCGTCAGTGATTAATACCACGGACGCGAGATCACACACACACACACACGAAGGAGAGGGGGGGGGGGATCGCTGGGTTTCCTTTGTTTCGATGACATACAAGCATATAAACACACACATACACATATATCTGAGCGCAAGCAGGTGGTTAGTAGTTAGTAACATGCGAATCATATCAATCAACATCGCCTGCCCTATCCTGCTGCCCCTCGCGCCACCCACCAGCAGCTTCATTCAAATGTGAAGCAATAGCGACCAAATAGTCACAATCTCTAGCCAAACTAGTGAATTGTGGAGGGGGAGTGGTGGGTCATTTTCCGTGCAATTTTGGGTTTATTTCACTCGCAAACAACCTTGTTGAATTTTCAAATCGCCTCGCTTCCCTCCCACCACTTTAAGAATTGCTTCTCCGTTGTTTCACAGCCGTTGTACACAATTGCTGGCTACAGGCTGCTGCTTAACGAGTTGTGGTGTGCATGGATGATTACAACTGCAATCTATCGTACTGAAAGTGTGATAACCGGTGGTCTCGCAACGACAGCTTCCAGGACCGAACGAAAAATACAGGTCCGGCTAGTCGTGTTCGGTCCCAAAGGAGCAGGGGGAGAGGAGCGTGTGTGTCAAAAGATTGTGGAATTTTTGGGACCACCTCACACCCAGTCTTTTCCCTGTTTCTATAACAAGCATTCCTCCCCGCGCACCCCGATTACATATGATCCTTCTTTTCGACCACGCGCGGATCACTTATTGAATTTTTGTTTTTCTTGTTGCTTTGCCGGTCTATGCCCTCGTCTTTCATCTTGGTCCCTTCCTTTCCTACCCCCAGAAAACCAAGACAAACCCCAAAACTCGAACTTACTAAACACTACCATAATTTGTTATGTAGTCTCGGCCCCGAGTGTGTTGCTTCGCGCGATCGCGATCTTCGATCGTCTGTTTGGAGCTGTGGCGCACATAACCCTTACTACACCTTGCTCCTTCACAGCATCACACATAGACATACACACACACACATACGCACGGTTTCAAATCTTTTATCCCCGAGCAAACACAGGAGACACGGCCGAAACTGACTGAGAGAGAAGCAGATGGGTGGTAGGCGCAACAACGCAGCCAAAGGCGACTAAAAACCACCTTTACAAAATAAAACAAAAACTGAAAAAGAAAACGAAATACCACCTCCAAACGCTTGACGGGTGCGAAGAAAAAGGGAAAAGCGAAGTAGGCTTACTTTTACTTTCATTAACGCGGTTAGTAGGTCTCTCGGCATCTCCGGTAACAACCATTTCGGTTTCGACGCATCGTCGCCGTTGCCACAGTGTGCTCGATTCCAGGCGGTCTGTTGTGTCTGTTAAATGATTTCATTTTTTTACCCTTATGTTCATGCATAGACGAGAGCTAGCAGCACTCATCTCTATGCGCTTATGATGTGAACCGTGTGCGTGTTGCAGTGCTAAGGGGCTAGCGGCAGACGTCGGGTTAGTTCATTCGACTTTGAGGTACCACCACATCTCGGACGTGGAAATGATTTTAGACGGGATGGACTGGCTGGGATTTGGAAACGACCAAAAGAAAGTTTAGAACAAGGTAGCACAGGTAGTTCATTGGCTGAAGCGTATTATTCCTTTCATTTGCACCATTTCGGTGCTGCGCGCATCGCATCGTTCGTATTTGCGTATTTTCCCCCAAAACATGTGATTCCAATGCTACAACTATAAATACAACTATAAACCTTATGCGTGAAAAATGGCCAAATTTATCCTCCGTTAGTTATGCAGCACGATTATTCAAAAAGCGAACCTTCGCATACATTTCCCTCCCCTCTCCGCTGCTGGTGCGCCCGCATTAGGAATGTAGGAAACCCACCCCAAATGCTGCAATGACCAATCGATACCCTGACCCAATACACGCGTCCGTCTGCGTCACGCACTCTGATCCCACACCCGCACCCGCAGTCACCTCAGTTCGCTTCCATTTCGGCGTACCATAACCCAAACCCAAAAGAAGGTGACAAAGTCGCGTGCTGCTGGAGGCTTTCCTTTTCACTCCCAAACGTACCATGGCTGCCACCAACAAGCCAACCGCCTACCTGGTGACAAACCGGGTGTATTATGAGCGGACACAAACACAACGCCACAACAACACATGCGAAGTACGCAACACACCCACGACATTTCCATAAACGCTTCTTCAACTGTTTGATATGCGTTACGGTGGACACCCCAACGAGTCATCCGTACTGCCACCGCTAAGCAGCGCACGAGCGTCGGAACGGTGGTGAGAAACTCCGCGGAGTCAGTTGGAGAGATAAGGGACCGCACCGCATCCCGTGTATCAAACATTCACCTTGCACTCACTGCTGGGTATGTGTGGATATACAATTGGTATGCATCCTGTGTACGAGCAGGCATTCCAGTCGACTCGTCACATCATCTATTGGGTGAATTTTCAAGCATTCCTCCCTTCAATCGATCCCCGCCTGACTAAGAGGATAAACAGTTAGCATTCGGCACAGAGAAGTTCCGATGCTTGTCTTGTTGTCCAGGTTTCCCCATTTTGGAATGCCCGTCGGTACGTTATTTCCGTTGTTTGTTTTAAGCTCACTCACACAACAAGTGTGTGTGTGCGTTTTTGTTATCCAGGACCGAACGAAAAATACAGGTCCGGGGAGGGATCATTCCATTCTAAAGAGCAAAGAACTCTCAAACAATTTAGTTTTTTAATGCATATCAAGTCAAGCGTTTGAAATTTAAGAATAAATTGCAGTTGTTGTAGCACTGGCACAGTAAGATATAATATAAGATATAATTTTATAACTTTGCAACATTATTTAAGAAGCAAACAAAAAGTGGCTGCAGAACATGCCAACGCTGATGAGCGATCCCAGATTGGACTTTGCTCGTATGATCAAGCTTATGGATCGCCGAATGTTCTCAACCTTTTGGATTGTTTATATCACTATAATGCTACCCACACCCTGGCGAAGAGAAATGGAAATTATAGTCCCCTAAGAATGTCATCGAACCTTCCAGTCGATCTAATGCACGACAGTGCGAAACGTCCTGGGGGGCGCGTGTGCGAAAAATTTACATCAAAACTAGTTTTCCTACAGCCATACACCACCCAAGAACGCACCTGCCCCTGTCAATAGCTAAGGGAACCGACCACAGTGTTATTGCGCGCGATCTCTTTCTTACCCTTTCACACAAATCTTCCATCATAAATTCTTAATCACTCAGAAGATCGAGAAGGATCTACATACAAACTGCGCCAGCCGGCAAGCAAGGCAGCAAGCCATCGAAGCGTTTCAACTGTCGACTCATAACACAGTCCTCACTTCCTGCAGCGGAGCGCGTCGCGTTTTCTGCCAGTTTCTCGGATTTCTGGTTGCGCGCCTTTCTACTTCTCCTCCTGCTCTCCCCGCCGCTTCCTCTCATCCGGCATGTTTACATTCCCATCAAGGTTATTAGGCACACAGACCCACAAAGTGGCAGGCAGCACACGGGCTGCTGCGAATTTCGCCTCATTCCTTTCAATTCGCCGGACGGACCCCGCGTGTGGTTACCAGTATATATGGCACTACTACTCTGGAAACGTGACTCAAAGTTAGGCCGCATATCGACATCATCTGTTAGGTGTCCGAAATCGTAGCAGTAGCACAGCGCCGCCGACACCGACTGGTAACCTCAAACTCTGGTGTAGCTCAGTGAGCGAAGGTCAGATGGAAGTGTCGAAAACTCACAAACAACCGTCAAGAATATTAATATTCATATAGCTGATGGATGTTTTTTGGAGCGCAAACAATCTCTCGTCAATCACCGGAAGCAGCGTCTAGTGTTCATGAAGCGTAAGGTGGATCATTTGCTTTATGATCGATTATCCGATCAGTTCCGAAGAACAATGCCGGATTTTCCATACATGAACACCGTGACGGTGACCCGTGTTGGGAAACTGTTAGGGAGGTGCCTTGTCTGCTGTATCATTGCATTTTGAAACTCGGAAACAGCCAAGGATGAACGATGTAATGCGATTAGTGTCGATCGTACCCGGCTGAGGAAGGAAGTGCTAAAGGACATTTGTAAAATAAATGCAACTTTCTAGTACATTTATCAGTAGTGGTAAATGTTGTGCCGTTTAATCAAAGACACCACCATGTTGTGTTGCCTGTAAGTCCTATGCACATTTATAAACAGACGAATTGTAATGATGTATATGTCTGATGACCTTTTCGGAGGGAAAACCCCTACTTGGAATGCAAGTAATATCCTGTGCAGTTAAACTTACAGAATGGTTTCGGCGTATACTAGCAGAGTATTGCGACGTATCGCCTTGGCGTAGGACGCATGGTAGTGCCCATGAGGACGCAAAAGCTAGTGCCCCCCAGTGAATTGATCCCGCGCAATCAACTTTCACTTCTTCGTGGCGGAATTCAACCATTCCCCCACCAGCCATACGAAGATTTCATCCATCTCGACGACGATTACCGAGTCCCCAGCCTGGAACGCGCCTGGACATGGAGCAGCCATTGGAGGACACGCGCGTGTACTATCACTTTGCACCGTTTGTTCGGGTAGTTCTCTCTGTTCACATGCACCGAGGGGTAAGGGGAACTGTACCGAAACCACGGCAGCTGATCCAATGGATAGCAAAAGGGGGCATCACAACACAGTCTCTTTTACGGTACCAGCTGGGCCCCACCTTGCGAACGCCGCCGTCTCCTCGCACCGTCTGTGGTCTCTTCTTTTCCCAATTTCGTGCGCTGGCCTTGAGCGCAGTGAGCCGTTCGGGTAGCCAGAGCCAGGGGTGCGCGGAAGGTTGGTGCTGAATTTTCACCACCGAAGTAACCGGGGACAAAGCGCTACATACATCCCGACAAGGTGACCACGACCAGAGAGACCCTCATTGCCACATCGAACAGCGAGCGATTGTGTTGTGAAAAATTGCCTCCATGGCTGTTGGGGTTGGTTGGCGGTGACGGCTCCGCGTGCCGGCTTGCTTCCCGGTGGAAAGGGCTTGTGCCAAATTTTCCCATGGCATAGTCATCGAGAGGATGGCGACAATTTGTAAGCTGCAAACGCCATAAACTCTTGCCGGGCGCAACACCATATCCTATCGGGTTGTGGAAGAAGAAACCTCAATTTACGATCTTAGGCCGTAGAGCCGTACACAGTATCGGAAGTCCACTCAGTTCACCATCCGGGATATGTAACGAGCGTTGAGACCCTCCGCGAAAGGGACGTCGTCGAATGCAATCGACAACAATAAAAGTAATCAGCGCTGTAAACGCCATGTGTAGTGGAGAAGTTGGCTTTCAATTTTTACACAATCCAAACGCTCTCTTGCCCAATGCTTAAAGTGGCCCCAGAAACGTAGCACGATCTGTCGATCTCTTTTATATGATGTGTGTATATATATGCTTCCACCTGGTTTTAAGATCTAATGAAACGAAACACGAAACACAAAACGCTTACGAAATGGCTACTTTTTCCGTTCGCTTCGAGTCATTTGGACGGCAGGTCTACACACCAATCGATCTCGGCCCCCGCCCAGGGAGAGTGTTGGCACAATGTCCTCACCCGATCAATATCGGTACTTTGCATGCCAAGCATGTCTAGCGCGCAACAGACAGACCTCAACAACTGCATTGCACTGTGGTTCACCGAATCGGACCACCGATGGCATGCGAACGATGCATTAGAAAATGATGCACGCGAAGAAGATTCTTTACAAGCGGCTCCCCAGACACATTGTGTGGGTTTGTTTGTTTGTGCCTTTTTTGCGTCGTTCGTGTTCCGTTGGATGTTTTTTAGTGAATCGAAGGGCAATTTGCAACGGCTTCGTGACAGAAAAGTGATGCACGCAATCCAAACAAACAAATCACTTTCTACCGCTTTCTAGCAGTCGAAGTGGTGCGAGATCATTTCCTCAAGCTACTTCCGCTTGATCGTTTCTTCAATTGCCATAGCTGTGGTGTGCAAGAAAAGGCAATAGACAATTGTGTGTGTCAATCAATGCACTCTATCTGCATGTTCACTTTCAACAGCAGCAAATCGTCGAAAGTTGAAGTGACAGTTGAAGTTCTTGTCAAATGTGCAACAAAGCGCTCGTTACGGGTTAGAGCATTTGCAACAAACATTCTATATCCCTTCGACTGTTCCTCGTTGGCGGTGAACGTAAATCATTACCGCTTTTCTACCTTCTTTGCGAGAGCGGCTTTTTTATGGTCGCCTTGCATCGGAGATGTTGCTGGCAATGGGAACTAATAAGAATAATGATAGCCATTTACGCCCGTCGATCACCTCCCCCGCCCGGTGGTTTCTTCCAGTAGTGATGGTGGGTGCAGGCGTGTAGGACGCCGCTGTTTGTTGCAGCAACCCTAGGTGGGGCGCACGAACGCGATCGTTTTGGTGTGATTAGCGACCCTGGTTAACGATCGCGAAAAGCGGGCGGTGGCAACGGAATGTTGGCGGAATGCAGCTTAGATCATAATATTTTCTCCCCTTCATTATTAGTGCGGGGTGACGGTATGATTCTAGGTGAATTCCACGCTAGTAATATGGTGCAGAATCTACGACGAATCACGCGAGACGGCGGCGCGATCACTCGCGTTAGGTAACAGCCCATGATTATGCAACCTGGGTAGGAGCCGTTTGAACCCACAAAAAAAAAACCCATTATTACTCAATAGTACACACTTGCTTGATAAGATATTATCAATCGTTGAGTGCTGAGAGCAATGTAATGTTGAGAACAGAAGCAACAATGGGACGATCTACGAGTGCCACTCATCACAGAGGAAGATACATCTAGAAACTCTGATTGAGCGTCATGTATTTCGGAAAAAAACAAATGCAACGTTCCTGTGCCTGCATTAAGCCGATCACAATCGAACATGAGAACCTAACTTATAATGCGAATGATATCATGCATCTTCACCTTACCCAGCTGAACGGGTGTGTCGATTGGCAAAAATCCAATGAATCAGAACTTGTCCTCTCGACTCATCGTTTTGCTGTGGGATAAGGACCCGAAAGCATATCCCATCCACCTAACGCCGGAACTGACGGCAAACTGTCTAATGTCAACAAAACGGACTTGGCACCGCGTGTGTCGAAAAAAAACTATCCACCCCCTTCGGATCACAATACGACGATGATGTCAATGACGACGGCGAAATTACCCTCAACTGGTGTGGGTCGAGAATTTCGTTGGACGTTGTCGTATGTTGGCGTGCTAATTGTGTTAGCACCGTCCTCCAGTCCAAAGGTACATGCGCCTAGTGTTTGTCGAACTCATCCGCTGTTCGACTTAAGTGGACGTTTGTTGAGAGTTAGTTGAATGGTACATCTACCGCACTTTCCACAACAATGTATGAAAGGTTGGTTGGATGGTGTCAGTGTCGGTAACAATAATTAAAGGTTCTTGGACCTGCAACTGGGGACCACAATTTTGGTTGAGTAGATTTAGCAGCAAATAGGAAAATTGCTGGCTCAAACCGGGTTTTACACCGTGACGATCCAACAGCATACATAATGCATCCTACAATTGCAGTCTTGTCGAAACATATCCAATTGCGTACCGCAAACACACACACACACACACACACATCCAGTTTGAGAACCTTTTCATTCCATGCGGGCTTTCGAGCATTTTGGAGAGGGACACACACGCTGCCAAATTAGAAAATGCAAACCTCCTGAGTGAGTCGATCGGCTGGTCTGCGCCGTTGTTTTTCCTGTTGCCGACTTGTCGGTAGCGCGTGAGGAATGGTGTTGACGTCGACGACGAGTTGAAACACACGGCGACAAATGCGACACACACACACAGCAGAGCACCACCGACTGGCCGAGCGCAAACGGCGAACCAATTTGAAACGAGAATGTTCTCCACCCGTCATTCAACATAAAATTGCAATAAATAACAGGTTCTTTCATAACTCGCACCAGCCTCGTCTCGCACCACCGCCTCGCAGTGCGAGCGCAGTGCGGCCGAACATCACTGGGTCTACCCTCCGCTATTTCACATCCTCTCCTTAGCCCCCTCTTGTGCTAATCATGCATCTTGTCTTTTCACAGCCGCCACTGATAGAATCCTTTCGAGACCTCGCCTCGCTGGAGGCTTTTCCTTGACCGTCAATCAATCAATCAAATTAGATACGGTGATAATTGCACCGTAAAGTCGCCGTGATACGTTCTCGATATGCGCGCGCTGATACATCGCCGGCGGTAAAGGTGGCTTAGGAAAAGACTAGAACAGGCGAATGAACTTTTCGCGACTGTCCCCGAAGAACGTTGCACTCGCGCGGGAGCTGATTTCAGTTCACGGTGATGGGATTTTTTTGAGTTGGACTAGCAGCCAACGGATTAGTGGGCTTGGCATTGCTGTCCTCAGAATCTCAATTCTACAGTAGCAATATGTAGCACTTTAGGCTATATAACACACCAGCAAGTAGTACCGTTGGCCAACCCAAATAATACCAGTTGACCTAGCGAAAACTACAGCTCCATAGCAAACCGGTCTACTTCTAGCACAAGTCTACCTCTGTGACATCGAAGACATCGCGTTCCTGTGGGGAAACGTATCGTCTTCCAATCAGTGCCACCATCCGACTATGTGAAGAACACTGCTGAGATGTCTCGAACCAAAACAGACCTCAACATCGTAATCGGGAAGCTAACCTTCGATTTTTTCTCCGCAGAGATTTCTCTTCTCCGTATACCTGCTAATTAGTTCGTGCGGAGAAATAAATAACCTTTCAGAAGCAACTAACCACCTCCACTACCACCATTATCACAACACGTTGTCGTGTTACAACTCCAAGGAAGTCGTACACTGTTCTTGATATACACACACTAGCTTCCTCCTGCCCACCTTGACCTTGTTTTGGTGGTGTATGAGCACCACCTCGACACCAGTGCACGCTAGTTCGTAGTTTTGTGGGGCAAACTGTTGTTTTTTTCTTCTGTTGCATCCTGTAGCTATGCTATTTTCGCAGGCCAAACATTCCGCGGCCAAGTCCGCAAGGCACGGCGGAAGTTCCCACACCACTTGTTCCAAAATATCGCCATAGGTCGCCGAGTGTACCGAGTGGGTTCTACACGTACCGGACCGGAATATATATTTAGCACCTGTGTGCTCGTTTCATGCGCTATGATGAGGATACTATTTTTAATTGAAGATCGCCCAAATTCGGTGCCAGTGCTTGTACGACGACGTCTACGGTCGAAGAGTGAACGAAAGGAAAATGGGCGTTGTATGCATGGCGGGGACTTACCTTTATTCGCGTGAAGGGATGGCGATGCACGGTTACGAAGCACGGGGTTGGGAGTTTTCGTTGAGGATGATATCTACGAGGGAGAGAAGAAAAAACCGAACCGGTTAAACATCCGAAGAATGGCATTGAGCATTTGTTACAGTGTCCAGAAGATGAAAATTCAACGAACACTGGGGAGATTTAGAGGCTAGCTTTAATATTGGTGTTATTCGAAAGCGTATGCCTTTGTCTTACGGCCGCTTCACGCCCTAGCGAGTTTTCGTTTGGATTCCGCTTGACTACTAAACTGATGCTGAAAGCGTTTTAATTCACTGGATGCCCTTCCGCCCAGTCCTTCAGGAAATGTAAAGCTCAGCGTGTGTCTTATGACATAATTTGACACATTCCAAAGTCATTCTATCACGTGCATTTCTCACGCATGACGCATTAATTCACTCTCCACTATTTTGTTTGACCCTGAGATCGAGTTTCTCGAGTCTTTCACGGTTCCCAAAATCTGTGACCCTCACACCGTTGCGACCGCCCTAACGCGCACATATGCCAGGATGAACACTCACGGTCAAAAAAAGGAAGCAATATTATGATGCAACGGATGGTCAGGGTTCGTCCAACCACAAATGAAAAGCCCTCGTTCCTCCGTTAGCTGGAAACATCAAACTGCTGACATTCACCAACTCGAGCCGAGTTGGCCGCGTTCTTTGCTCCTTACCTCTACTACCTTCTCCGTGCTCTACGTCGCTATTGCCACACCCGTTCGTACTCGCCACCCTGTTCCGCCCTCGATGTGAATCGTCGGTCGCTTGTCGGCCAAAATGCTGTATACTGTGTAGTGTGTCTTGCGTTTAGCCTCAAAAGAATGAAGCACAGCAGCAAAAACATCAACAAGCGCTGCACGGCACTGAAATGATGCACCTCGGGGCACGTCCTGGGCCCGCGAGACACAGAGAGGCAGAGAGCGAGAGAGAGAGGGCTGTGTGCACTCAAAACCTGACCAACGCAAATGTCTCGCCTTCGGTCCAACAGACTACAGCGCGCCCTGCCCGAAGAAGCGCTCGGGGGACGATGGCATAATAATAATCAAATAACACACCGGCCAGCCGACCGGCGGCCACCTAACGTCTCCCTAACGACGCAGGTTCCGAAGGATGACAACAGCTTGCCACACACACACACACACACAAACAAACACACACACACACACCTACGGCGCAGACTAACCTTCACCTGAATCGAAAGTGAAACCCCCCGCGATTG
>AXCO02009753.1:0-11926 GCA_000473525.2 Anopheles melas
TCGACAATTAACAACACTGGACCCGACAGACAGTCAAAGCAGGCAGAGCGAGAAAGAATGCTCATTTTGCTGCTTGGGACCATACGCTAAGTATGTTTCAAGATAATCGAGATTATCACCGACAGAAAATGTCATGACCAAGAACGTGACAAACAGTTGGGCGCTAATCAAAATGTCACTCAGCATGTGATTGATCCTTCAACTGTTTGAGTCTCATCACTGATCATCTCAGTTGTGTACGGGAGGAATACCCTTTTGCATTTCTTAACTTAATTTATTCTTAACTTATTTGTTATGGTGTTTTGATTATGTGAGGCGGTATCAATCTGATGTTTGCCTTAAAAAAAAACATCATGAGTGACCTTTTCACCGTTTAACTTTTGATTGTTTATAAGAGATAAGTTAAGAGATAAATAATTTATCACATGGAACATATTTTATACTATAGCATACACATTTTACACTATAACATTAACATACACTATAGTGTTTACATGTATTGCATATTAGAACAATGTTATGTTTAAGTTATTACTAATCATAAATAGGTTTCCAGTAGCTTGCAGGAACATTATTTTTTTACTTTAGTTTTACTGTTCAAACTCGTACCAGTGGTACAATCATTAGACAGCAATAAAAATGTTGATAATATACCAATTATTCATTTATTTATTCGTTTATAAATGCCTTTCTCTTGGATTTTTTTTTATTTTTACACAATATTTGCTGGTTTCATAATCAGCATCAGCAAATGCAAGCAAAGCTTCTAACGCACCATTTTCAACTCAAATTACCAGCACATATTCATTATCATTTATGGGGAAATCGCGAACGTGCTTCGAATAGGTGAGCCACAATCAAAGGTGCTACAAACAAGGCTCCTACACACCTTCAATCACCAACGCCAATGTGGTTCAACGAGTTGTGTAGGTCCCGATGAAGTGTAAGAAGAGGAAAAAAAAACTAACACAAAAGTTACACCGCTACAACATTGCCATGATTTAAATATGCTAATGCTACCACACACCATGGCCCCGGTTAAATCAGGACAATTTTTTACCCACCCCCTGGGGGCGTGATTTCAGCAACATCGATAACCACCGCCACCACACACACACACACACAAACCTATACATCCTTCCACATACGGGCACACCGTGGAATACCGTGGAGTAAAAGGTGGGCCAATGACATGATCGGGACCGCGGGCCGGAACAATCGGAAACATGATAAGGGTTTCAACATTTCCTCCCTACCCCTCGGCCCTCCACGCCTCGCCCTGTCGCTCCATTACCGGCACACAGTCAACAGAGCTTGTAATGGAGGCAACAAAAAAAGGAGCAAAAGGAGGGTGTGTGAGCACGAAACAGAAAGACCGAGTGTGTTACGGGTCAAACAACGGTACATATACATAACCTCACACACACACACACACACAAACACAAACACACACACACACATCGGAATCATGTATCATTTTCCACCGTCTGGCGGTGTTCCAGAACACGCTACGAATATGTAGATATTGCACTTTCTTTGTGAAAAACGATCAGGAATAGGGCTCACGTGAGGGAAGAGGTAGGTGAAAGATAGAGAGAGAAAGCAAGCAGAAACGAAAGAGCAAATGTGAGTAGGTGTAGATAGGAATTGGCAGCTCAAATGGATGCTGGAAGGGTTAAATAAAAGATAGATTGCGGTGGGTCGCAAAAGTATTATCGGCTAAAGTGGTTCAGCGTGTTAAAGGCTGGCAAACACACATCGTGCACGGCGAGGCAGGCGATGGTGATGGCAAATGAGCATAGGAAACATGGGGAATTGAAGGAATCTTTTCTAAAAATTAATTCCACACCACCGAACGTATGGTGAGTAGAAGCTTTTAAAGATTTAGGCTAGATAAGGAATTTACTTTAAAAATGAAATATTTTGTCCAATCCTGCAACGTTGCCAGCTCGTGGCATTCCCACCCCCTTTCAACACTCTTCACCGCTCCGTCCCGCACCGAGCGTAACCCCTCCCGGTTGTCGCAGCTCGGAAGGAACACATTCGGCGCGTTGAGCGTAAGAACAGTTCCTTCGCCCGATAAGGACAGAAACAAACAAGCGAGCGATAAGAAACAGGCTGCCAACAAGATGGTGCATTTGCGTTTGGCAAGGAGCAAAATTACTGGCGACATGTAGCCGGATGCGCAAACATGTTGCTCCGGCAAATGGTGGAAGATTTGCCGCCCAAAGTCGCACATGTTCCCGGCACGAACAGGGGGAGGGGGGGGGGAGGCGGAGGGCCAGCCCGAGGAACGGGGGCAACGCGAACCGGGAATGAACGCAAGATGAGCAAACAAGGCGTACTCTGCCGGTTGCGCAGAGATATCATGTCATAAGGCACACACAATCCCCAGACTAAATATTTGGATTGTTAGCGATGGTGGTGATGGTGTTGGTGGTGGCGACAGGGGCGGGCAAAGCAAGGAATAATGCCAACCCGGCTAACCGGAATGGAATGCAAACGAATGAGCGGACGGGATGTGCTACAGTTTTCCGTTGTCATGTTTCCTCCCTTTTTTTTTTGCTATTCTCTTCAATTTTGTTTTTCTGAAGGATAGCGCTCAGTGCAATATCTGGCTAGCGCAGATAAATTCCGAGAGCAGGTATTATCTGATCCTGTGCCCCCTTTCCGCACCGACTTGTGGGATGTCTGCATGTGTCTCGTTGCCTGACGCCTCCCCTGCCTTTATTCGCTGTGAAACGGGCCTTTGCCCCAGAATCAGCCCGAGCGAGGGTTTATGATTCCCTTTCGCCGTTTCCTGATTGACGTTTCCCCGCCATCATTGCGCCTTCATTTCAAAAGCGAAGTGGAATGAAAAATCGAATCAGCGGAAGCAAATCGTTCGCTACGAAGGCGCAACCCACCGATACCGATGATCAAGGGGGGGGGGGCAATCAAATGTTCCATCATTATGCTGAAACAATTCAAAACGGTGCGGGCAGCAGCAGTTTTGGCTCTGGCAGGATTTTGCGTTGGCATAAGTGACGGGCCAGAATTCAATCGCGCACGTTGCCAACGCTGGCAGCTTTTGGGCGAAAGTAATAATTGAAGAGATTTGCGTTGGAGTGTACTGCACGTTGCCATGAGAAAGAAGCCGCTTGATGGAGCCTCAAGAATCGGTGCGCTTATACACTGATGCTATAATTTACTGTGATTGATATTGTTGGATGAACAGCCAAGTGTGTTTTTAAAAGTGTTGCAACTCTCGACCTTCGTTCGTGTTTGGCAATGACAGTCAGATCAGCAAAAGGAAAAGGTGGAATTGAGTGGCATACTACTGTTGGTTGTCTTTTCAGACGTACTTCGAGGTGAGTAAACGGCTTATTGTATCAAGCATCCAAATATTCGATTATGCACCGCTCTTGAAAAATGAATTGCCAAGGAAAAAGGATAAAGAGTGGCTATCAACATGCTTGACTGCACCAACAAGTCCATCTTGGGAGCGCTTCAGCCACCAAACATATCAGCAGTGGTTGATGACAATTTTCTTCGTGCGGTGCTGAGATGTCCAACGGATGCCGTTGGTTTCTTTTCTTTGGTTTGGCAAAGTGTCCAAAGGATACCAAAGTGTCGGGGTTTTACGGATGGATGTTGAAAGGTTTTAGCATCATCATATGATGTGAGCGTTTTTGATGTTAGAAACTGAGCCTCTCGTTTGAAAAGAAACGAAAGAATTGATAGTTATTTGGAATCGTTGCTTCAAAGTCTCCACCTTGTTTCGTAATAAAGTACTTCAAATACATATCCTCCCGTTCCCGCTTGTTTGCTGTTCATAATTGGGTAGGTTTGGCGCATAATCAAAATTATTACCCTAAACATATTTTTGCCAGCTTCCAACCTATTAAAAGAATGTCGGCAACAATGTCGGCCACGCAAGTAAAGTTATGTTAAACATTGAAATCTCAAAAAGAGGTTCAACAAATTCTTCCTCAAGTGCCGAGATAAACAACTCCTCCGGAGAAAAGCGCAATAAACTGCTTTGTGGGACGGTGTGGCACGGGACGGGAAGGTTCATGGTTGTTTTGTCGGCGCGAGCAATATTCAACATTCTTAAGCGAAGGGCCCCCACAGTGTTGCCGTTGGAATTGTTGTTGGTGGCAGGTCGGTGGCTTTAAAGCATACTATTTTTGCGTCCCACCGAGGACAGTCGGGAGGGCTGCAAAAAAGGTAAACCTAAACTTTCGGGGTTTTTTTTTTCAATTTTCGTACCTACCGGGGGTGCTGCAACAGGGGGGGGGGGGGGGGGGGGGGGGGGAATAAAGGTTGATTCGCTTTGAAGCGAAATGTGGGTTGATGAATTTTTCCGGATTCCGGATTGATGGACTGGCGGTGCGCTCAGACCAAACCAACACACACACACACACACACCCCGTGACAAACACATCATTAGCAGAGGCGGTTTGGATACCTTTTTCCTACGCGGCTTCTCTAATCCGCATGCCAACCAGTTTGCCGAGCACAGGGGGAAACGAGTGGTTGGTTGCACAGCCTGCGAGCATTATTAAAATACCATAAATCATATATTTAAACCCTCTCCTTGCCCACTGGCAAGATCTCCATTTTGAACATACCCCCAGCCACAGTGGCTGTGTGGTTTTGTTTGCTTTGGTAAGAATGGAGCGGAAGGTAGCAAAAGGGATGGAGGGATGGATGGGAGTTTGGAGGTTGCACTTGCCCCACGAGCTGGAAAGAATTTGATGCCGACCGGAAATTATGAGTTATTGCCGAAGGACCCGGGAAGGGGCAAAAGGGAATGATTACATATTTATTTATGGATTAGGTACAAAACCAGGAGGGGGGGGGGGCAAGAGGGAAAAAGGTAGCACACAATCATTAAAGGCGATGCGTGGAGCCCTTTGTTTTTCTTGCCTTTGATTATTGGTGACGTGTTTGACGAGCAAAAGCAGAGAAATTTATTATTCATTAACCACATGATAGCAACACGAACAGAAGAAAACCAGAGTTTGATGCTCTGCCTGCAATAACAATTTGTTAAACACATAAAAACAATACATTTTCACGCAAATACAATCATTCAAGTCGATGGTGCACCATCAACTGTGTTGCACGGTACAATGCCTTTCCAAGATGGAGCGCAATCACAATGGCTTGTGTACATAAATTGGAAGTTATTATGCTCAACAATGTACCCCGATTTCACTTCAACCCATTATATCCGCCATTACGGTACAGAGTTGTGATTTGCTTTCTGCCAGGCCAGGCCGTGAATCTCCTTTCCCCCGTAGTAGTAGCTTGCCGACTCCGAAGGGACTTTCGGTCCATTTCGGTGTGCGGACGGAGTTTTTGCCACCATCACAAATTGCCACTTAAACCCTTCCGGAATCCGGACCAGCAACAGAAAAATGTGTGCGACCACTCCAGAAAAAAGGGGTTTTGCTCACAATCGAAATGGTGGCAAAACCGGTCGTCTTGCGCCTTTGCAATTTGCGGTACCCTGTGATTACATTCGTCGCATCCCTTCCCTTCCTTTCGGGGCTGTTTTAGCGAAGAGAAGGAGGGGTTTTTTCCCACCTAACCTTCTGGAACCTTCTACTAGTAAGAGGCTGCGAGTGAGCCCCGATAAAACGTCGCCAAGATTTGTCGTACAATGTGGAAGGGCGCACTGGCCAGAGAAACCTTACCTCCGACAGCTTCCGAGGGATATAAAGCTGCTCCGAAGGGAAAAAAAAGAAAAGTCAAAGAAGGCCACAACAAAAAAGGATGCTAATCTTAAGGTGGCCGAATCATCATCTGGCCCCAATGTGGCCCGAGCGCCAATGACGATCATCCATCCCGCGTGATGATGATCCCGGACCGGAAAGCAAAGTTCCACCAGCCGTGTGCGCCCGAATGCGAGGCAGAATGTTTCGCAACACGACACAATGGCAATAAGCATCGGGACGGGTCGGAAAGCTGCACACCAGGCCAGTCCCGACGGGCACTAGTAAAGTGGTAAAGGCGGTGGTGTAAGTAAGTCACAGCCAACAGCAAAAATAAAAAAGAAAATAGCTACAACACCAAAAAACTTCGCCCAGCCACTGTGTTTTATCTTTTCGAAAAGGAAGGCTGACTACCACTTTCGGCTCAACTTTATTAAGACCCTGCCCCATGCTGCCATGGTTTCGCTCCGTTTGCTCCGGTGACCATTTAGGGCCGGGCAAATTGCCAAACCACTGCCATTTGCCAGGCGTAGATGGCAGCTGAGTAGCCGTAGTGTGCCGTGTTAACTCTTTTCCTGTGCCCCGAGTTCCCGTCTGGCGAACAACCTAATCAGCGGAGTAGTTTCGGGGCAGGTTTGCCTTGGGTTGCTTTCTGCTCGATGACTGCGTACAAGGATCGGAGGGTTGGCAAAGCGTTTACGGGCTTCCGAGAAAATATTGCGGAGAGAAAATTGTATCGAAAATGGATCTATTTATAAATAAGTAAGAAGGAAGCGCGCACCGGTGTTGGGCCCGGACCAGTTGGGCACTTCCGGCTGTGGATGACAAAAATCCGCTATTTCCGATGCGTTGCTACGTGTTCTGGGTCTGGCGGTGGTCACGGTGGGGTTGTGTGTAGATGCAATAAAAGTTTATATAACACGATAAAATTAAATTTCACTTTGCTTTGGTAAGCAGTGACTTGGCTTGTTCTTGTTGTGTCATAATATTGACCGATAAGGGTTTAACGGTCGAGTGAGAGACGTTTGACGAGTAGTTTGCACATTCTTATTGGAGTTTTCGAAATAGTGCCAAATAAAACAATGTTTTTTTTTTAAATCTAACTTAATCACTTAACAATTTGCGTTTTTGCGAAGTGATTAGTCTCCTCGAACAGTCATTTGAAGCGAAAAAAGCATATTGAACGTAAAGCTCCAAACACACACACACACACACACGCATAAGCTTTCACCAAACCACAACTGCAAGATGGAAGCAACCGATAGAGATAAGCTTTGGGTTCGTTTTCCATTACTAAAAGGTCCCGATAGAAGCTAGCTAAAATGACATCGCTACTGCCGACAGCTGATCCAGCTGACGGTGTTGCTCTTGCTCTGCCCAACACGCACCACACATCCATTCAGCCATTGCCATTTGTCGGCCACTGGGCTGGGATGAAATATTCCGGGCAACTTTTTTCACTTAATGTCAACTGTAAATTATTACGGTTTACACAGGGACGGAGTGGGTCAAGAACCGCCCTGGGTGCAAAGAATCGCCCTGGTCTACCCTAACGACGGAGGCAAGAGAAACCACTCATCGCTAAACCGCCCAAAAACGGGCTGCGAACCATTCCATTTTCTAATCCTTACGCCGAGTTCGTGACCTCTTTGAGAGCAGCTCGAACACCTCCTCCTTCCAGTGTGAGGTGGTTGTGGTTTAATATCTGAAATAATTTCGTGTTTCACGTGAATAATCATCAGCATCCTTTTTTTTTATTTTCTTTTTGGAGGGATTTCCTTCTTTTTGTTTGACTTTTGACTCACTCGCAGCAAACGTACAGTGGGGCAGGTTTTGCGGGCCGTCGGATTTGGTTGGAGTGAAGCGATGTGAAAGATGATAATTTATATAGGACTGGGCAAGTAAATTCTAATCCCGCCGGCGCTTCGGACCGGTTTCAAAGTCAGCGAAGGATTAAACGAATTTGGTTAATGTTTTTGGTTTAGTTTTGCTCGGCAATGCGGGGAGGTAACGGCCTTACACAGATGGCTGGAAGGTAATAGCTGGGGAAAAGCAAAGATGATGATGAGAAGCTTCGGCGTGACTCGCTGCAAGTGATTTGTACTCTATTATCATATGACTTTTTTATTTTAGGTCCTTTCATTTTGTATTCTTTTGCATATGTAGTATTTACTGTATTTTACCTAATTTATTGTACGCTTGATCCCTCTATCTTTCGGTGCAAAATCCTTTTCCCCTGCATATTAAACGTGCTAAAACGGGTCTAGTTGACAGCAGCTAAATTAACATCAAACACAAGGACACAAGGAGAGTGTGCCGATAAAAATGTTATAGAAACGAGTTTACTTAAGATCAAACGGCCGATATAGACCAACAGCAACAACAAAAAAAAAATGGTAAACATTCTCTGGCATTTCTTTCGCGATCCGGCGTCCGGCAGCCCAACCGAACGAACTAATTAATTTCTGTGTCAACAGAAAACTGTCATCAAGCTAACTAGCAGTTAATGTGGCCCGGTGCGCAACCTGACCGAACGCCGCCCGAAGCTGGCTTGGTACTGTTTTTGTTTTTTGTTACACTCTGCACACAAAATAAATGGCCCTATTGGATGACTGAACGGTCATTTTATCAGGCAAGGGAAAGAGAAAAGAAGAGAGAGAGAGAGAGAATGAGGAAGAGAAAGAAAAAAGAGGACCACAACTTGTACAGTAAAGGGAAGGTAGAAGATTGGGCAACAAAAAATAAACCCATTTTCATGCGTTTCAGTTTAAATCAGTGTACTCTTCGGTGAGTGAAGCTGGTCCTCTTATGATCCCTCCTTTCGTGGCCTCCGCTCTTCCGCAGCGCACTTTAGCGCAAAACGGTTTACCCGGCATAAAATGGGTCTAATTATGTTCCGGCATGATGGGTTTGGAGTGATTTTCCTGCCCTTGTCGCCATAAAGTGGGCTCATAAAGCAAAAGCGGGAAAAACAGCATGCATGCTTGCCCACTTTTCCGCTCTCTACGCAGCGGGTTTGCACAATTTATCCTTGGTAGTGTGGCAAGTTTTTGCAAACGAAGTGAAACACAAAAAAAAACAAGCAGACAAAAGTTAATCTGAAACCGTAACTAAAACATGCATAAGCAACCGAGCAAAGTGTTTTGCGGTGGTTAGTATAGCTTTGGAGGTTGTAAATGTTGTTAGCACAAACTCATTTCCATCGAGACGTGATTAGCCGCTGGATCGAGCCAGCCGAACGGAGGGTGCTTATTTTGTGCCACTGCCACGCGTTTAAAATCATGACCTGGGCCTGGAAATGAGCTACTTTCGTTAATTTCCTCCGGCAAGGATTACTTCGACGGAGCGATCAGCAGATTAACGGGATGCTCTCGCTCTCGGTTGCGTTTTCGATTTATTTCGATTAAACTGTTGGTAAGCTGGTGGGGATGGTGAACCATTCACCGGCTAGCGCTAAGCCAAAGTGATGGAGCATTGATTGAAACGATACAGCAATTATTTAAGTAGTTAAGCCTTTTATACTACAGACACACAAAAAAGTTTGAACAGTCCGGTCTAATACTTATAACACATCAATAGGTTTAAGTGAAATAATTTAATTAATTATATGCAATGAACATTTAACGCAAAACGTAAATTTCTTTTTTCTTTTTTATGTGGATCGTTGCCCTTTTATGAAGCATCGGCGTAAAAAAAATATACCCAAGAGCTGTTTCTACCTAGCAGATGCTACGTGACGCAGGAATGATGCAGGAAAGTTGTGTGTGCCATCGACAATAAGTACCGATCGATTATTATCTTAAAATGATTAATTATGATGAAGAACCAATGAACACACCGACAAGCGGCGACTCGTTGCGGTAATTGTTAACAACCATCCTCTTTGGGTACATTTTTTGCACTGTAGTTGTTCTACACCATCGCGGCACCGCCGGCGCCTACCAGCAGCACTGTGACTTTCTGCTTCTGGTTTTCCTTTTTTTAACGCAAAATCGATGAGTGAAGTTAAGAGTCGCTCTCGGAACGTCACGTACTCGCACGGGCGCACAAAGTACCGTGCGCCTCCATTGAAGCCGGCTGTGCGAAACAAGCAGTGGTGGGGCGCGCGGTATTCCAGCGAGGTACGATGGGGATGTTGGCGTAACAAAAAAAAAAAAAAGCTTTATAAATTATACTCATCCTTCGAGTGCATGAAAATACGCGAGCGTGCCATCGTGGTTCCAGAGGGCATGCATCATTATCGTCATCGTGATTAACGATTTTCCGGCCGCGGGAGAGTGAAATGGCTGCGACAAAAGTGTGGCGCTTTCCCCGGCCGCCCTTCAGACAATGGCGTGTGCGTTCTGGCAAATCTTTCGCGTTGCTAACGAGTCGTTCTGTGAGGGTGGCTGTGCTTTCTTACAGGCTTTTCTACGAGTTTATTATTTGACTGATGATGACAGCATGACGGTAAAATGGAACGCAACAGTTTCGTCAAAGGCGACGCAACAAAAACAAAAAAGACGTGCCCCGTGGAAAAAATGGGCAATCATCGCCAACTCCCATCGCCTGCCACCTTCATCAGCTTGCGGCACGATACAGCACGAGCCAGGAGAAAGATGTAAGCTACTCCGGCCTCCGGCACTCCATGTCATCGAAATTATTATGATTAATTTAATTTTGAAATTTTATTATCATTCAAACAGGCTTCATTGGTCGCGACGAGAGAGACAGCTAGCAGGCAATTCGGCAGCACTGCAAAATGTGACGCGGAACTAGGTGGCCGGATACGTCGGGGCCGGGGGCGGAACTTTGGCAATTTGTTGTGATAAATGATTTTACGGTGGGTGTGAAAGCGGAAACCGCCCGATTAGATCGCTAGTTGACGGCTGAGCACAATATCCTACAACCCTTTTGCCCCACGAACCGCTTCCCCCCCTCCCTCAATGGTGTCGAAAAAGGGATGTTTTGCGTGTCGATCGGTAGCAGGGTGCCCTCCGCAAGGGGAAAGGAAAAAGTTGATCAGGAAGTTTGAAGGAAAACAATGGTACAGCACTGCTGAGCGTAGGCCGGCCTGTTGTTTGACGCAGCAACGATGGTTGCCTGCCATGTCATGCCATTTGCGATAAGTAGGCGCAAGGCTCCAGTGTTGATGGCAACAACAAAACCGATTGAAATACAATACAGGACGATTACGGCTGATGTGTAGCTAACCACACTTTTTATCTATAAAGGTGTAATATATATTTGATACACGCGCGCAACAATCAACGCTGGACGTCGCTCTTCGCCTTAGCCAATGGCGTATGTATTATGATTATTTATGTAGGTTCAGATAATTCTTTTATTTGCATGTAGAAAATCATGTCTGTTGCAGGTACGATCGGTTGACAGCGGTGAACAAGAGAGACCTGATCTATGCTTCGCCTTATCGAAAAGCTTCAAACACAATTAAAACACGAAAAAAGCTGCCGACTTCAGTAGTTAAAATGATCAGATTGGGTTGTCCTAGTTCTTGAAAACGAAACGATTTTCCCATTTCTTTACCAAACCACATAAAATAAAACGTCAAAACCAAACCACCAGCATATGTCACTAAACTTTGCCGGTGGTGGAAACAAATCCGTACGAAGGAAGAAAAGTAAACCATTTTTCTAATTCTTTATCGCTAAGTGTCTGTTTGCAATGGAACAAATTTGTGCAAATCATTCCTAACGCCCACAGCACGAGTTCACACGGTAGCCTTTTCGTCCAGGGCTGCTAAAGTACAAACAAAAAAAAACGGTTAAACAGACCGATACACTAAAAGGAGCCGCCACTTCAGGTGCCGAAAAGAAGTGGCCCACCTGTCTCGTAAATTCACCTCTTAACTAGCCCACCTCCCCAGGTACCATGGGCCAAAGGGAGGCATCGTCTGATGAAGCACCAGGGAAGAGTTGGTCCGTGCGGGACTTGTTTAAATTTAATTAGTTCCGTCCGTTCAACCGTTTCCATGCCTGCTGGGGTTGAGTTTCCGCACTACCGTGTGTTGTAGGGTGTGTGGCGATGGTTGAAGAAATTGGCAAACTTGTCCACCTTTGGAAAATGGGGTTGGTCCATGTCTACCTCAGCCCATCCCGCGCGTCCCATTCTTTGGCACAGTCTTTTTTCACCGCCTTTTTGTGCAGTTCGTGTGGCGTAAAACGCTGCCAACGCAAGAATTGAGTAAGTAACACACACACATATATATACACACACACACACAC
>AXCO02009754.1:0-11945 GCA_000473525.2 Anopheles melas
TGTAAAATTTATTTTGGCCTTCAAAAATTATCTCCAAAGTTCGTAACAACTTTTAATTGCTATAAACGTTATCAACACATTCCATGCACTTACTTGTAAAAAAATATTACTTTGAGAATGATTTAGTTTTCCGTTCATTTGGGCATTCATAACAAAAAATCAATCCCTTATAAAAGTGAACTAACATGTGGAGGTTTAGCTCGGGGCCCCCTTTAGGCCGAGGCCTCCCGCGGCCGCTCAGTCCGCTTATAGGAAAATCCGCCACTGATTGTGTATGATACAGTCGTTAATAGAAACTAACCCGAATGCCATTGCGATCACCCAAGAGCGAGTAATTGGCCTTTTTTTTGCTGTTTGATAATGAACTGCATTTTCTGAGCCAAAACCGACTTACCCCATGAAACTGACCGAATTAAAAATGCGTTTAAAATGCAAAATAGAACATTCAACAGTACAACATCATGTCACGAGTTTGCCGAGGTCTGACCACTTCCTGTGTATATTTACATGTTTGCGATGAACAACACGATGAACCCCTATCGATGTTATCCGGCTCACGCGATGTAGTAACATAGGCACAACTCCGAACACTTGGGTAGGCTAATGTACCGGTAACAGTCTGAAAACCTCTCAAATAAATGGTAGTAGTGATTTAACATTTAAATTTATTATTCTCTAAACAGACATATTCAATTGTATGGCCAGCTTCGCTGATTGCGATGGTGTGGGTTTAGCAGTGCGCTGTGATGCCATAAAGTTTGATTTTTTTTTGTATTGATAACGTATCGCATTCTTTTATCCCGCTGATAAAAGAGGACGGTTTATTGCATGATGTGTTACATAGTGATTCAGATTGGGAAGTTGCTGCACATTCGTGCAAGCAGGGGGAACTTCTTTACTATGTTACGTCACTTGACGTCGAAATTAATCAGCCATTAAGATTAGACACCCTTCCTATCTTTACGTATTTGCTATGAGTTGCTTAAATGTGTGGCTATGTTAAGTCTGCCATCATATTTACCATCGAATACGGACGTCCAATAGCATCCACCGGTCCCTATTACTTACGATGCTCTGGCATTCATTGTACACAAAGTAAATTTGCATTTGCTTGTTGTTGGTACACACACCACCGTCATCAACACTGACTAAATGACGCTAATTGACATAGTCTGATGTTGATCTTGAATGCTCTTCAGTTTACTTTTTTTTGTTCGTACTGTACTACTTGTACATATCTTTTAATCCGTGCATTTTTGTTTAAATATTCCATTCCAGACATCTTCTACCAAGCGTCCGTACTGAAATCGCTGTGTTACGGGGTGAATATTTAACCCGGAGTGCTGGTTGTTAGCTAACAACGGGTCTCACAACCAATTGCGGGTCAAGTAACGAGTATTGGAAGAACGCACAAAATGGTTAACACACCGTACATAATCAATGAAATTTACGACATTCTTCAGAAGGTAATACTGCTTAATTAAATCTGCTATTGTGATGTATCTACGCGATTGATCTAATGTTTTTTTTTCAATTCAATTTCAGTCCTCCCCGTTCGAATTGACACTGGAGGCCTTGCTGGCATTGGGAGTAATATGGATAGTGTTTTACAAACGCACGACAAAGAAGATGCCCGTGTCCGAAGAGGAAATTCTTGCACGGTGGACACCGGAACCACTCGTGGCAGAGGTACCACAGGACCATCCAGCGCTGAAAACAAAGATTGTCGAGGGACCAGTCGGTAAAATGGTAAATGTAAATGGCAAAGAGTGCATCAACATGGCCACACACAACTATCTCGGGCTGGCAGAGGACGAAGACATTAAGCAAGCGGCGATAAAGAGCTTGCGAAAGTACGGCGTCGGTTCTTGCGGTCCGCGCGGATTCTACGGTACAGTCGATGTGCATCTCGAGCTCGAAGAACGGTTGGCGAAATTTATGAACGTGGAGGAAGCTGTAGTGTATTCGTACGCGTTTTCCACTATAGCTAGCGCAATACCGGCCTATTCGAAGAGGGGAGATTTGATTTTCGTGTATGTACTAAATCGAACGATTACGGCTCTACTTTTATTGCTGACGGGGTATTTAATCGTTTTTTTTTTGTTTACAGTGACGAGTGTGTTAATTTTGCTATTCAAAAAGGATTGGACGCTTCACGAAGCAAGATTTTTTACTACAAACACAACGATATGGACGATTTGGAGCGATTGCTTCAAAAGCAACAGATTGAAGACAAGCGTAATCCGGCAAAAGCTAAAAAGACGCGACGTTTTCTGGTAGCCGAAGCCATCTATATGAACACGGGTGAAGTTTGCCCCCTGCCTCGGTTGGTGGAATTAAGATCTCGTTACAAACTGCGCCTTTTCTTGGATGAAAGCATATCTTTCGGTGTGTTGGGAGATAGTGGACGTGGGTTGATTGAGCACTGCAATGTCGATGTAAGTATAGCCTGGGTAATCCGATCCCCAAGCGTCGGGTGAAATGAACTAAACGGCAACGGATTAATGTATGCTCGTGTTACATGACTTCAGAAAACGGAGGTTGATTTGGTATCGGCTGGGCTGGAATGGTCAGCCGCAACGATCGGTGGCTTTTGTGCCGGTTCCTCGTTCATCGTGGAGCATCAGCGGCTCTCCGGATTAGGGTATTGTTTCTCTGCCTCACTACCACCCTTGCTTGCACAGGCTGCCATCAGTGCGCTGGACCGATTCGAAAGCAACCCACGAATATTCAAGGAACTAAGAGAACGCTGTCGAATGGTTTCAGAGTAAGTATTAAAAAAGTAGTGTTCCGTGGTTGTAAGTAATGGTCTGTGAAGATATTTACCCTTCTTAATTGCGTGTTTTAGGAAACTTTCTCAACTGAAACACTTCCAATCAAGAGGTGATCCACTATCTCCAGTGAAGCATTTATATCTAAAACACAAACATGAAAGCTGGGCGCATGAAAAGATGCTTCTGGACGAGATTTCTACTGAGGTAAAAAGCAATTACATTAAGTAAAAATGCTTTTTTTTATAAAATAATGCAATCAACTCTTTCTGGTCTGGTCATTTCAGTGCATCGACAACGGTTTGGCGGTGATAGCGGCAGAGTATTTGGAAACCATGGAAAAGCATTGCCCAAGGCCAAGTATTCGATTAACGGTTAATCGTTTGCTAACGGAAAAGGAAATAGACGATGCTTTCCGAATTTTAGAAAATGTTTCGGAGAAAGTTTTTGCAAGTGCGGGTTAAAATAAGGATGGTAAGATATTCCCACTTTATGATGCTACCGGTGACATAAGCTCACGTACACATAACACAAATTGTTGCGTACCAGGGGACTTTCACAGCTACACATACCTTCCTATTCGCCTCCTATTTGAAACAATGATCAAAAAGAATTATGAATAAAATTATCATAAATGGCCCCCCTGTAAACAGGTGCAGCAAATCAAAGGACCTTCGTCCTGGTTGGGTTATTATAAGCATCTCCAAATGCACAATGTAATTTGTTGGGTGGTTTAATTATATTATTGCGTAATCCGTGAAACAAACAAACCCCCGGAACAGAACATGTCACGATATTTTTTTTTATGATTACAAAAGAATTCAAAAGCAACTTCTTCGGTCTTGTGATCAAACCACTATGACAAAAAACTAGCACAGCCAGAATACTAGCCAAAAGGCGCCATTGCTACAAGAAAAAATAATGCCGCATCTATATTTTAGTCAATTTTCGTTAGACACATTCATCCAGCATTGTATTGGTTGGAAGGTTGAACCTTTTGTGTATGGTTATGTTAAAACATGTTCACGATTTCTGTTTTAAGCGCGTATGTCGATGTATATTTTCTGATGCTTTCCGTCAAACTATCTAGCTTTTACCACTATTTTGACAGCATGTCATTCATAACAGCTTATAGTCTAATAGTCAACAATAAGTTTGCAAATTAAAGTAAGTTTTGTTGTTAACATAATCCCCCGATGACTTTGTATGCGAATGTACAAAACAGGCAAAACAACCAGCACCACCAGTATCTTTGATAGTATGTAGACATTTGCTTTAGATTTTTAAGAGATCAAGAGGGGGGTCGTGTTCATGCGAATCTAGAATTAGATGGAAGTGTGCGGTAAACACAGCGGGCTAAACAGCACTGGAAAGGACGCCAAGTAATGCTAGTATTATTAAACAAAAGCGTAACCAGAAAATAACCCGCAAATATGGCATATTTCCGAAATGAAAAGAAAAGAAAAAAACACACACACACAGAGCAAAGCACGTGTGTACAGTTGCATGAAACACATGAGCCCTCTGGTTCGATCGAATGATAGGGCCTTAAGCTTCAGAAGCAAATGCTTGAAGTTATTTAATAACGAAAATTGTGAGACAAATCGACTATATGTATTGCTTTTTTATCGTCTCAACATAAGCTGATAATTATCCCCCCCCCCCCCTATTATCTTTTGCATGTGGTACATCTGCTTAAAACCGTGATTTCAACTTGCTGAGGGGACCTATGCTGAGGGGACAGTATTGTTGTGCAACGTCACGGGATCACGGTATGTTTGTTTTAGTTTGCCAAAATGTGTACACAACGTGCTTTGTGCGATGCATACTTGTTCGTACTACTGTACGAACCTTCTGTTTTTGGTAAGAGATGATCAAAAACAACACAGAGTAAAATAAGTAAAAACGCTTTGCGAGATAAAGTCAATACTTAAACAGTGCTTTAAAGGATAAGCTTAAACGGAGGATAAGTTATGTATGAGATTTTCGTAGACACTGGAATAAAAACGGGAAACTTAAAACACCAACACTTTCAGTTTGATCTGTGCGGGGAACGGTTCGACGAAAGAATAGAAAATGTTTACTTTCAATGCATGCTTATTTTATTTTGCTCTCTTTTGATTCTATTTTTAGACTATAGTATAGCCACTGTATCAGTGATATGAACAACCAAGGGCTCAAATGCTAACTAAAACCAATCAGTCTATACTGCCAATCGGCAGATAGATAACGCTTTCTACTGTCCAGATGAACGTTTCCCATAATGCCCTTCAGTTTATGCGTGCGCTGCAATCTACTGTGGGGCAAGAATGCAGGCGGTTCTGCAGGGCAGATACAGTAGGATATGATTCCGGCGCCCGGCCCAACCCTCTGGGAATGTGTGATGCTCGACATTCTTATCGATACGATTGAACCCACCAAACTCGGCGTCGTCGGAGCTAAGCACAACGCGATACTTACCGGCCAGCTCCACGCCGATGCGATAATCCGTGAAGCTTTTGGTGGAGTGAAAGTTGAACAAAAACAGCAGATTGTTGCGCTCGAACGCGATCACCTTATCATCCTCGTGCTTCCAGCTAACGTACGCCGGCAGGCAGTCGAGCCAGTGGTACTTCTCCTCAGCGTGCTGCATCGCGCGGTCGAATTCGTTCAGGAAACGGTATTTCAGCAATTGATCGTCCACCAAATGCCACTGCCGGCGCGCATAGTGATACGAATCGTTGTTGCCAACGCGCGGAAAATCTAACCACTCGGGATGGCCGAACTCGTTGCCTATGAAGTTCAGATAAGCCTCCCCGCCCAGGCTGTGCGTGATCAGCCGAATCATTTTGTGCAGCGCAATGCCACGGTCAATGATAAGGCTTGGATCGGACACGACCGACATGTGCGTGTACATCTCTTTGTCCATTAGCCAGAAAGCGATCGTTTTATCGCCAACCAGTGCCTGATCGTGTGATTCCGCGTACGCTACCGTGCTTTCCTTCCATCGGCGATTCGTGAGCGTGTGCACAATGTTGCCAATGTTCCATTCTTCGTCGCTTTTCGTCTTCAGCAACTGGATCCATTTGTCCGGAATGGCCATGGCGAGACGGTAGTCAAACCCAATGCCGCCCTCCTCCGTTGGACGACAGAGCGTCGGCATGCCGCTCACGTCCTCGGCAATCGTAATAACTTTCGGATCCATCTCGTGCAGGAAGTAGTTGGCGATTGCCAGATAGATAAGGGCTTCCGTATCGACGTTAAGCCCAAAGTATTCGTTGTAATCTCCGGAGAACCCTTCTCCACCTCGCGAGTGGTACAGCATAGAGGTGACACCGTCAAAACGATATCCATCAAAGTTGTACTCATCGTGCCACCAGCGAAGGTTCGATAGCAGGAACCGAAGCACTTCGTATCTGCGGACGAAGAAGTTGAGGTCACATTAGGGAGAGGGGAAAAAGAAGGAGCCTAAGCTAAAAACCGCCACTTACTCCGAATAATTGAAAAGTCGGCTACCCCACGTCGGATGCTCACCGCGCGATCCGTCGTGGAAGTAGCAAGCATTCGTGCCATCGAATTGATTCAACCCGTCCTGCGTATTTTTGCTCGCATGCGAATGAACCACGTCGAGCAGCACAAAGATGTCGTGCTCGTGTGCCTTATCCACCATATACTTCAACTCGTCCGGCGTACCGTACCGGCTCGAGGCAGCAAAGAAGCTCGTAACCTGATACCCAAAGCTAGCGTAGTACGCGTGCTCCATGATGGCCATCAACTGTATCGTGTTGTAGCCCAGCTTGGCAATGCGCGGAATGATGTTGTCGGCAAAGTTGCGATACGTTCCCACGCCGTACTCCTCCGTTGCGATGCCTACGTGACACTCATAGATACGCAGCGCCCGGGGCCGGCTAGGCTTCCGGTGGCGGAACATATACTTTTCATGCGCCGGCGGGTGCCAAACACGTTGCTGAAAATTAACTCCCAGCTCTTTCGGCGGTGGCACCACATACTTAGCCCATGGCGATAGGCGATCAACCAGCGCACCGTCCTGCTTGCGAATGATCACTTTGATCTCGGACAAATGTTTGATAGCGCAGGAACCGTCCGGGTTCGGTGGGATCTTCAGCTCCCATTTTCCGAAGGCCAGTTTTTCGTACGGCGTGGCCAACCATTGCCAGTTATCTACGGGAGAAGAAAGTAGAAGTGAGCACATATTTAGCACTAAAAGCATTACTCAAGCAAATGAAATGCATTGTATTGTTGGGCAATGCGCCAAATATTCTTTCCATCAATGGGATAAGAAGCACAAATATTACACAAGATCAAATGAAGGTTGAAGGAAAATGCATTCGCAAAACGGTTCTGCATAGATCCTTAACGGTAAGATTGATAATAGCATGCATGCAATAATATTTGTTTTGCTTTTAGATTACTTAATGGTTTTCACTATTGTGTACTAATGACTAAATGATTTAGTATAACCTGTGATAGTGTCAGGTCATGTTTATCAGATCAGAATCGATTAGAGGAGACATCTTGGGAAATGCTAAACGAGAACCAATGCCCGTGTAGAGGTCGTCAATTGGGGGGGAAGGATTCTACAAGTGCCATGTTTTACATTTTGAAGCAAAAAAAAAATCAACGGAAAAAAATGATCATTTTACTCACTGAAATCACCAGTTAGATACACCTCCTTGGCACCGGGAGCCCATTCGCGCGCTACAACACTATTGTCCTGGGCGATGTGCAAACCAAAATATTTGTAGCCCTGGGTGAACTCAGTCAGACCACCTTCTAGGTCGTTCAAACGCTTGATCCATCCACGGAATTCGGTGTTTCTTAAGTAAGCAGCGAAAAGAAATAAAGAATACCATTTGATTATTAGGTGCAGTCGATGTTTCATTAAACAAGTTCACACAAATGGCTGTGTTTCGTCCCTCGTTCTGTGCTCTGTTATGAACAAAGCTACTAATCTTCTTAACAGCTGATAGGCGACGATGACCGTCAGTTGAACTTCTTCGTATCATGCTGTCCTTATCTACGTGAATGCACGCATTCTAAGATCGCATCCGCATAGGCACTTGCCGGCCCGACGCTACTGCCTCTGCCCGTCCTGAACGGCAATGACCTTGGCGTGACATTCGTTAGATGGATGACTTAGGAAGAAAAATCTCTCGTTTTCTTGGACAACACAACCTTTGGCGATGAGAGATTTTAAGCCAAAAGCTGAGCTCGGTTTCATATTACACAGTCGCGTCCGGTTTAGCCGACACACTACACTTTTCCTGAGCCACCGGGTGTTGTATTACCGGCGCGTACCCATTTGCTGCTCGAGATGAATGGAACCGGTTAAGCTTACCTGCGCCGAATTTCTTGCTCGTGCGATTTAAGGTACGGATCCAGCTCAAACAGCTTTTCAAGATTCACTTTAGGTTCGTTAGCCATAGTGGATGCTTTTATTGTGTTTTCTCCCCGATACGAGACTGGATGCTGCTCGATCAGCCACAAACAACAGCCGACTTGATGCACCGCAACGACACTTGAATGAATGAGCTACTACGGGTGAGCGCGCCTGCAAGGTTAGTCCGATCCACTACGCAACGAGCAGCGAAGTGACGAGCTTCGCCATAAGTCCGATGAGTAAAGGACGATCAGATTGGAAGAAGAATACTGGTCGGCGGGTTCTGAGGAACGGGACTGCCGCTCGTACCGATGTTTTCCTTTTCGCAACTCACAAGAAAAGTACGAATATTGTTATTATGTGCTGGTGCTTGATTGTTTGAATGGAATCTGGCACTATTCGCACAGTACATTTTAACAAGTTTTGCTGCTAAATGGTATTTGGGTGCGCTAAAAGAAAGCAAACACCTGTAAAGATAAACAAAATAACAAACAGTCGAATCGTCTTTCGGCGAAACGCTTCAAACGCTCGTGTGACACCAATCGGAAACGCTTCCTTGCTGTCAAGCTGGTTTGTTCGACCGTGGTGACACTAGAGAGACATCAAGATTTTTAGTTTAATTATTTTTCGAATTTGCTGCAATTGTTGTGATTGGAAAGCTTTTCAATAAAAATAAAACCTTTTAATAAATTTTACTTTACTTTATCCGCAAGGATTGGCTTCATTGGGTGTACATGTTGTTATTGGCAGCTGTCTTTCGATATGACCGTGCGGCAGTTTAGTGTGACAGGTTCTTCTGTCGTATTTTTCCGACTCCCGGTGTCAAAAAAATCGCACACGAAGTCGTGCGTTGGAGTGGGAAGATAAAATTAGCAGTTTTCCTTTCGCTGGCAGTGTGAATTTACTTCTCAATCATCTGTGAGTTGGTGCAAGATGAGTGGAATGATTCGACTTCCAACGGTACTTGCCAAGAACGCGCTTTCAGCGGTAAGTGAAAGTAGTTTGAATGGAGTGAAAAGTTTACCAACTACGCCACCGGGCACAGTGGAAATGTGGGCCGTTTTCCGTGCGCGAGACGGTTCCAAGTGTGATTTACTCTTGTGCACGAGATGGATTACACAACGTTGTGCAAATTTCGCAACACAGAATAACGGTTGTTACAAACTTGTGCGGTCGGCGCCCGCCGTTATGTAATAAGTTTAGATAAATAATTGGCGAGCTATTCGAATCTGAAGGAAAACGTGCTCGACGCGTACCTATTGTAGAGGTTGTTAAAATAATTTTCGCATCCTCCAGTTGGTGTACCCGTACCCCTGTACCCAAGATGGCACAGCCAACTAAAACAATCCAGATCATTCCGTTTCTCGATTCGTTTGTAGGTTATGTGAGTTGTGTTATCTTCGGTCTGGTGCTGGCTGTTTTGATAAACCAAGTACACTGGTGTGCTTATTCTAATTAATTTCGTGCTTATGTTTCGATATCATTTTACACGTAGGTTCGAGGCTTGACTGCTGGTACGTCACAGCGCAACCTGCATTTCACCGTTGGACAGAATAATGCAAAATCGAACCCGGATGCCATTTCGCGCGAGTATCCCGTCGTTGACCATACCTACGATGCGGTCGTTGTTGGGGCCGGCGGTGCAGGACTGCGTGCCGCTTTTGGGCTGGTTGCGGAAGGATTCAAGACTGCCGTTATTACCAAGCTGTTCCCTACACGCTCCCATACCGTCGCCGCCCAGGGTGGCATCAATGCAGCGCTGGGTAATATGGAGGAGGACGACTGGAAGTGGCACATGTACGATACGGTGAAGGGCTCCGACTGGTTGGGAGACCAGGATGCCATCCACTACATGACGCGCGAGGCGCCAAAAGCGGTCATTGAGCTGGAAAACTACGGTATGCCGTTCTCCCGCACGCCCGACGGCAAGATTTACCAGCGCGCCTTCGGAGGACAGAGCTTGAAGTACGGTAAGGGTGGACAGGCGCATCGCTGCTGTTGCGTTGCGGATCGTACCGGCCACTCGCTGCTGCACACGCTGTACGGCCAATCGCTCAGCTACGACTGCAACTACTTCATCGAATACTTCGCCATGGACTTGTTGATGCAGAACGGCGAGTGTGTCGGTGTGATTGCGATGAACCTGGAGGATGGTAGCATTCATCGCTTCCGTGCGAAGAACACGGTGCTGGCTACTGGTGGGTACGGTCGTGCGTACTTCTCCTGCACCTCGGCGCATACCTGCACCGGCGACGGTACGGCCATGGTGGCGCGCGCTGGACTGCCCTCGGAAGATTTGGAGTTTGTGCAGTTCCACCCGACGGGCATCTACGGTGCCGGCTGCCTGATCACGGAGGGCTGCCGCGGTGAGGGTGGCTATCTGATCAACT
This sequence comes from Anopheles melas, assembly GCA_000473525.2. Lineage (NCBI taxonomy): Eukaryota > Metazoa > Arthropoda > Insecta > Diptera > Culicidae > Anopheles > Anopheles melas. The sequence continues at coordinate 10,542 of AXCO02009754.1, forward strand.
CGCAGGGTGAACGGTTCATGGAGCGCTACGCGCCTGTGGCGAAGGATTTGGCCTCGCGTGACGTTGTGTCCCGCTCGATGACGATCGAAATCCGCGAGGGACGCGGTTGCGGCCCGGAGAAGGATCATGTCTACCTGCAGCTGCACCATCTGCCCCCAGAGCAGCTGGCCCAGCGTCTGCCGGGCATTTCGGAGACGGCAATGATTTTCGCCGGCGTTGATGTAACCCGCGAACCCATTCCCGTACTGCCAACCGTGCATTACAATATGGGTGGCGTACCGACGAACTACAAGGGCCAGGTGCTGACCACGCAAAATGGTGCCGATCGTGTTGTGCCGGGATTGTACGCGTGCGGTGAGGCCGCTTGCTCCTCGGTGCACGGTGCCAATCGTCTCGGTGCCAATTCGCTGCTCGATCTCGTGGTGTTCGGTCGTGCCTGCGCCAAAACGATCGCCGAGGAGAATCGTCCAGGAGAGAAGGTGCAGGATCTGAAGCCGAATGCGGGCGAAGCATCGGTCGCCAACTTGGACTGGGTGCGTAACGCCGACGGACAGGTGCCGACTTCGACGCTGCGTTTGAATATGCAGAAGACTATGCAGACGCATGCTGCCGTTTTCCGCGAGGAGAAAACGCTCCAGGAGGGCGTGCGCAAGATGGGTGACATCTACAAGACCATCAAGGACGTGAAAGTGTCGGACAGGTCGCTGGTGTGGAACTCGGATCTGGTGGAAACGCTTGAGCTGCAGAATTTGCTGCTGAACGCAAACATGACCATCGTCGCAGCTGAAAACCGTAAGGAATCGCGCGGTGCCCATGCTCGTGAGGACTACAAACAACGTGTCGACGAATACGTAAGTAAACACACCCCAAAAATGCTAATATTTGGTTGATTGAAACGTAACGATGGCGCTCATCGAAAAGTGTAAAAGTCAACCGAAAGTCATAATCGAATATTTAAATTAATTGTTAACCAAGTAAAATCCATGCATGTACTTAAAGGTTAAAACATTTTAATACGTTATCATAAGACGCATTTCATTTGGTTCGTGATTACACCTTCCATACCTTTGGCTTTGTTATCGGTGAAAATGAGACAAGATGTCGTCACAACACACGAATTTCACCACCGGTAACAATTTAGCGTTACCGACGCATGATGTTTGTTTTGTTTTTACACGTTTTTTTTTTTATCTGCGACGTAATGTTTTCTTACACTTTGTTCCTTATTCGTTCACGTTTCCGCCACAACAGGACTTTAGCAAGCCGCTCGAGGGACAGCAGAAGAAGCCGGTGGAAGAGCACTGGCGTAAACATACGCTGACGTGGATCGATCCAGCCACCGGTAACGTCACCATCGACTACCGTCCGGTCATTGACGAAACGCTCAGCGAGGAATGTGCTACC
>AXCO02009755.1:0-11928 GCA_000473525.2 Anopheles melas
CTTTTCATTTCTCGGAAATGAAGCGAACAAACTGTGAAATTGTTCGATCCGTTTTGGATCTCCTAACCCTATCCGTTTTGAACAAACCGCACGCACACACACACACACACACGACTCACTCTATCAATGAACTTTGCAAAAAGCCACAGCTTCCCGACCCGTCCCACTCACCCCGGAAACGTGGACAGCACATCCCCATGGGACATGCTGGGAAAACTTTTCGTTTCCACCCAGTCCCTGTCCCGTAAAATGGAATGAAACTTCAATCGTTTGTCTAGCTGGTCGTTCGATTTCTTTCCACTGGTTTTCTTTTCTTTTTCGAAACCATTTCAAAGCTCACGAATTTTTCAATCTGCAGCCTTCTGCCTGCAATCGGGTGGAAAATTCGGTTTGGCCCAGCGACTTCTTGGCAGATCGAAAAAGCTCGTCCACACTCTTCCCGTAGCCGGGTGCGTGAGTGAGTGCCCTGTGCGTGGGTTAGTCATTCCGGAAGGCTAACACACATTGCCTTTTTGCTTGCTAGCGGTGCCAGCTTCAAACAATGGACCAATTAGTCGGCCATGTGAAAAGTTAAATCACATTCGCGCGTTTCAGTGTGTGTGTGTGTGGGTTTGAAAATGCAAGCGTGATAAAATTCTACATCGTGAGAAGGTTTCACCAAAAAAGCACCTCACACCCATGAGCGGAATAGAAATCGCAACCGCTTGCTGTCGAAGCTCTCCGCCACTGCTCGGCAGGGGAGAGGAGGGGAATATCCGGTCTGGGCGAAATGTGCTCGGTGTCGGCCGGCCACGAATCAAAATCCATCTTCAAGAAGTGACAGAAGACGAATTAGAGCAGCAAGCAGCAATTCAATTAAAACTTTGCCTTATCGAACACGCCGTTGGCCGGATGGCGTAATGGCTTTCCCGGTCATTTTTACTAGCGTGAGGGGCAGAGGAAGGGGATCGGAAGTTTGGCCCGTGCGGAGCAGTTCAGCTCAGCCAAACACTCAGCAGGACACAGACACAGCGCGGGTGCAGTTTTGTATGTGTGATTTTATTTGTGCTTGAAGCTTGGTTTCATGGCGTGGAAAGCGGAAGCTGGCGTTGTGTTGCGCGCTACTTTTCTCACATATCCATCGGTGTGTAAGTGTGTCTTTGTTGTGCAACTTGGTCCTGTATTTCTGTAGCAGCAAGTGGAATGGTTGTTTGGTTAGGGGGTTTCGTCAATTAGGTTCCATATGTGTTTTTGTTTTTGGTAAAATGGTAGACTAATGAAGTGTTGTTGAGTTGAAAGTTTTTTTTCAATCATTGTAGAATACGTAATTCATTAATAAAGCATTGTTTCAACTTAGTTTCAATTACTTCATTTGATGGCAGTAAAATACAAAATAGCAAGAATTGAGAATTTAAGCATTTGGCATAATTGTATCAAAGCTAGTTTATTTCGCCAGGTTACAGGGCTACGCTATTTAATTTCAAAGATCCCTTTTACTGTAAAGAGTATGCTAAAAACAATCGCCTCGAAACTCAATTAAAATAAGGTACTAAAGACGACCCATTACGACACCTAAAACCAAGCCCCTACTGGTCCTTACATATATCACCTTTACTGGTTCAAAAACTGCATAGAATCTAATACTGTTTGCTAAACCTAGTATCTGAACCTATGCCGGTCCAGCAACCAATACTGAACCTACAGTACCGGGCGAGAAACCAATAATGGTCATACCGGTCCAAGAACTAATCATGAATCCATACCTGCCCTGGAACCGATCATGGACCCATACTGCTCGTGAAACCAGTCATGAAGCCATACTGGTCGTGGAAACAATCATGAACCCATACCGGCCCTGGAACCTACCGTGAACCCATATCTGCCCTGGAAGTTATAATAAATCCACACTGGTCCTGGAACCTATAATGAACCCATACTGGTCCTGGATCTTATCATGAACCCATACCGGTCTTGGTACCTATCATAAACCCATGCTTGTCCTGAAACCGATCATGAATTTCATACTGGTCCTATAATCAATCATGAACCCTTACTGGTGCTGAAAACGATCATGAAAACACACTGGTCCTGGAACCGATCATGTACTCATACCTACCCTGGAACCGATTATACCGGCCCAGGAACCAATCATAAACCCATATCGATCTTGGAACCTATCATGAACCCATACTGGTCCTAGAATAGATCATAGGCCGTACATGTCCTGGAACCAATTATGAACCCATACTGGTCTTGGAACTGATACTGAATCGATACAGGACCTGGAATTGATATTAAAACTATACCAGTCCTGGAACTACTTATGAATTAACATCAGTCCTGGAACTGAAGATAAACTCAAAAAAAAGACCTGGAACTGATACTAAACCCATACCGGTCCTGGAACCGATCATGAACCCATACTGATTCAAAAAATAGCTTCCGATTTCATTTATTTTTCATGAACTGTACCTGGAACTGTTGCGGGATTCGGATTTAGAACGATATTTGGTCTTGGTTGTGGTATGGATCCGATACAATACCAGTTCCAGTCGACAAACTATACTCGGCAGTAAATGTGAATTAGCGTTGCAAATAGCGTAGAAAATTTAGTAGAATTTGTATAGCGATGTGGAAAATTTTGATTGGTAAAGTCTTCAATTTATTTTAGCTACTTGGTAATGATCTGTTCTGATTAGTTAAATGCGCGCTATACTTTCAATTATATGCATTGGTATTAAAAATTTGACACATTTTCTGTTGGACAAGACACACAAAAGCGAACATGAGCGATTGAGCACAACAATCGATGTACCACTGTCCACAGCTCGGCATTGAAACGGGCCGGTAAAAAAAAAAACAAATCATTTGGTCTAAAAAGTAACACCATAAAACTTTAAAAGAAACCTTAATACTGCTATAGCACTACTGCTGGGCACGGAATGTTCGCTCTATCCAAGAGCTACTGGGCGTCTCCATTGCTTGGTGTCGTCGCCGCCACCATGGAGACGCCTGGTTGGCGGCTGAAGTTAAACGAGTTGGGCGAACTCTATTTAACTTCGGCTCCGTCAAATAGTTAAACAACTCTTATCATTCAGCAAACAATCTTTTCCAACATATTTTAAAATGTTTCCCCAACCGGTGGGGGGGGGGGGAGGGCGAAGAAGTTGCGAACGGGAAAACTACTATTCCGAATAAAATAAACCCTCATCCGGCAGTGTGGAGCGTAATTTTAAATATATAGGTTTCTGGTTTGTATGTGTTTATGTATGTGTGTGTGTTTTTTTTTGTTTAGACTTTCTTTGTGGTGCATTTTTATTTGTATTTATTTGTATTTCTCCTCTTTCACAAACTCAGTGCTCGGTTGGTCCAGGCTTGGCGCGATACTGTTTGTTTGGTAGGATTATGCTATGTGTATTTCTTTTTTAGAACTAGCCTATAGGTATGTGTTTGTGTGTACCGTAAGCCGGCAAAGTTCTGCATCTTTTTTGGCGTACTTTTTTGCCGAAGGATGCTTCTATTTGTGTGATGATTGTTTGCTTTGCTTTGCTCTTTCATCACTATTCTTATGCAAGCAGAAACACAGCGTGCGCGTGTGTGTGTGTGTGCAGTTATGTGTGGTCAGTACGTATGATGAACAGACCCAAAACCGTACTTTTCCCGTAGGTGTTCGTAGTGCGCAACGAAAACGGATACCCAAAAAATGTGGTTCCAAGAATGAGCCCAGAAAAAAAACTATCGCACTTCACTAGAGAGAGGGCACAAACAAAAAGGAAATGGGAAAAACTTTCACAACAAGAAAACCTAAATCACACCAGTTCCATCCCCAGCACCACCATTTTTTGTTTGTTAGATAACGTTTCGGTTATGTACAATTGAGATACCACTCGGAAATCTTTTTTGTTTGTTTTTGTTTTGTTTCCTTCAGTCCGATCCCCAGCATACCATTACCACATACAGCCACCACGACGGTAGGTACAAATAAGGCAAGAATATGTGTTGAAAAAGTAAAAGCACAAACAGTTAAAGTGGTACAAATTTTCACTTCATTTACAATGCGATAAAAAGGGATGCGAAGGAAGGAATGCTTCCCGTTGGGAAAAGTGGAAGCTCCATTCGGTGGGTCGGTTGGTCGCTGTAAATGCCGTTAACTGGTGGATGCTTCTTCCTTGGCACTGCTCAACCATCCAACTCCATTAGGAAGGGGGGGGGGCAGGGGGGTTGACTAAGAAAGATGAGCCATAGGGACGTGGAGGAAAGAGTACAAAACCCCGTTTCGCGCTTTATAAACACGGTGTATTGCTGTTTATGAAGGGCTGAAACATCTCAACCGGAAACGAATGATTGAAGCGATGAGGAAAATGGGAAATGTATCCCCGCTCTTCTGTGTATAGTATTGATTGTACATGTTGTCGCTGTTGCAAGCTTCCTTCTTACAAGAGCGAGTTTATAGAACGATGAAATGAATGGTGCAGCTGCAAGGGAGGATAATTTACTCAAAGACCGCGTATACATTCCTCTAGCACTCGTATAAAAGCGTTTTTGTTTGGTATATGGTATGTACACTCGCTACTGAGCATATTAGGTCCATCGCTACGCTTAGTAGCTTGAAACAGGTAAAAATAAAAGGCAAAATAGCGTTGTTTTTCTACGCTAAATAAATAACGATTCCAAGAGAAAGATAAACAGCATAAATAGCAAAAACAAAAAAAAAGGAGACCGACTTGGTTTTTTCCCCCACTTATCAATTTTCAATTGTCTATACTTTTCCTGCTCGCAACGGTTCTCTTGATCTTGTCTCCCCGGGCGGCGTTAGTACACAGCAATATTTCTTCGGTAACTGCGGTGAAAGGTTAGGATCCGTTTGCGACGATCCGCTCAACCAAGCGCTGCAGATAAACGTTTGCATTGCTACAGGTGAACGCGTTCGTTTGTGATTGCGGGTCTCGCATGTATTATTCACCCCGGGTAGGGTTTGAGCCGTAATGCTGTCTCCCATACGCTGCCTTTCCACGATCGATCGAAAGACAATGTTTGCTCTAGCGGCAATTCGATGGCAAGGGGCGACAGTAACAACAAAATGAAAAGGAGAACACCGGCAACGGCGTGAGGTTAAAGTTACAGATCGGTTCAAGTAACAAATCTTGCGCCTCTCGTATCAACAGCAGCCGGTGTTGGTGTCGTATTATGAGAAGCGACAGTGAACAAACAGGCATTCGTTGAAACAGGCCTTTCCGTTTCACAGGCTCTCCCAGTGCGCAACCCTCCAGCACACTCCAGCGAGTTTGCACGTTTACGTTACATTTTATGGTTTCCTTTTTACAGCATTCCAATACACGCTGCCGTGCATATACTTGCAAAACCCCTGCGCCATGCCCGTTTGCATGAACGGGGTAGCATTTTTCTGCCTCAGCAGGGTAGGTTGTTTTTCCCTCTTCCCAGCTCTCCTCCACCACACAAACGCTCCACTTTTTGTGTGACCTTTACGTAGGCAATGTTCCCGGGTTACCTACGATGTTGCTTCTCGCTGCTTTCGGTTACCGTGTGACATTGGGAAATGAAGCAAAAATGGTAACTTGGAAAGGTGTACTATTCCGTTTCCCCACCAAGTCACTCCGGCTCAAGGGTAAACAGATACCTAAAAGGTGAAGGAAGACTTCGGTCGCCCCATCTTTGGTGCTACCAATCGTAACTGAATATTGCAAAGCGCCCCGGTGTGGTGTATCGTTTGCAACGCGACGCGTTTGCTTAGGCTACCGCTGGGCAAATGTTTGAGCAGGTTTAGCGACAACACTGTGGGTTGTGGAGTGTTGTGGGTTAAACAAAAAAAAGTTACAAAGCTCTTGTACGATTCTCGGGAGTGTTTAAAGCAGCGATTTCTTTCGGGAACTTGTGTTTTGGTTTTTTACATTTCGATTAAACAGATTACTATTGCTGTAATCCGACATGGTTGTTATCGGATTATTGAAGGATAAAAATTTGAAATCCACCAGGACACTTGTAGTTTTGTGGGCAGCCAAACCACAACACCAAATAAGTTCGATTAAGGGAGGGAAAATTGTATCAGACCCTACAACATTTTCATGAGAACGTAGTACAACTCATGAAAATAGCTCTTTTAGTTACTATAATATTTTTAATCAATCGTTTAGTTAAGCAAATAATTAATTAGTTTGATTTTAAACAGAAAAATGTGCTCAGAGTTCCAATGATTGATGTAACTTCTTTTGAGGTAGATAGAGTTTCTGTTTGTTGCCGGAAATGGACCGAGCGACGTCAATGATAAGTGGGATGGAACAATTAAATGACTAAATGCTAATGCATTACCAAGCAACAGACATCGAATCATGTAAAAGGATCGTTGCTGTGCCTGCCTGCCTACCATCAGAAAAAAAAACTCCACAAAAAACAGAAAGATAAACCAAACAGCAACGGGGCAAACAGCAAAAATTAATTTCAACGTTTAAAATGCTAAATTTATCATCATTCCAATGCTACAGTTTCGTCGTTGTCGGCTTTCGAGTAAACGATCCTCGTATGAAGTGGGCTAAGTCACTCCAACCGGTTTCTTTCACTTATGTCAGCTTTTCTGCCAATCAAACAACTTTACGTTACATTTAAACTGTACGTTTCACATTTTTTTTAAATTCACAAGCAAAGCGGCTTGATTTGATTTAGTTTTTCTTATGCCCATTTATACCACCGAAATGGGACCGTCATGGCACAGCTACAGCCTTTTTTCAGTGGTGCTTTACTCATGGCTTTGCTGTGCCCGTTTGGGAGGCCAAAATATGTACGTAAAATGTACGAAGTAAAATAAACTTGAACAAATCGACAAGATGAATGGGAGTTTGCATTTGTAACCGTTTGCCAGGTGCCAGATTGATACAGCGCGGCACTAAAATGCCCATTTAAAGGTGTAACAAATTGCTATAATAATAACAGTTTGACATTGCATTACTTCTCGTTGCAGGAGCTTAGTAAGTAATATTCAAAGAAAAAATAAACATGAACAATGGTTTAACAAGCGTGGTTTCCATTACAATGGATTGCATTTTAGTGCAAACACTATCATGACACTATTTAAAATGCGAATAAATTTAATGAAAAATTGAATGTAAGCTACAACATGCAACACAATTGAGCAAGTTGTTCTCATTATGAGTCCAATGACTTTTCAATATTATCAATTGTTTGACATAACAGGATTTTATTGATTGAAAGTGCAGCTTACGATATTGAATTAGCTTCAGAAACTATGCAGAAAGCTACCAAAGGTGTAGTTGCTACACGTTTTTTTGTTGTTGTTAATAATTTCGCCAAAATAACACATGTTTTAAAGCTTCATCGTCAACTTTCTGCATGAGAAAAAGCTTTAAAACGATTTTTTGCATATTTCAACCATGTGAAAATTAAAAACCTTTTATTTTTAATTCTAACTTTACCATGGCCAAACAAAACTGACCTACTATTGAAGTTCCGTGCAACTTTACACCCATTTCCTACCGCACCCGGTATATGGGATTTTTACGAGCAAAGCAAACAAACAAACAAACAAAAAAATGACAAAAAAGTTAGTCAACACCCATCGTTAGCCCGAAAACATTCTTAATCTTAATCAACCTTTTCCCACCTATATCCGTCAGGCTGGTGAATTAGCTCCCCATTCTTTAATATTTAAAATACTAATTTAAGCCACTATGAAACAAACGGCAGCTGAGTATGTATTTCACTTTGTCGTACTCGTATGCCTGCCAGCGCTCGAAATGGCTTCATTACACCGCGTGTCTATAGTACATACCATTGCTTTGAAAAGCTTTGAAAGCATAACGGAAGAAAAAAACGGACTCCTCTTGATCGTTCGCACGGTGCGAATCCGATAGTGTAATCCTCGTCTCGTCTGATCTTTTCCCCAGTTTGTTTCTTGCAAAGCAAGCTTTCACTTATATACAAGGCGCGTGAGCACATGGGCACAGCTAAACCCAAAGATACCGGCAGCACCTTAAAAGTGGGACCAAAAAAGAACAACGAACTGTGCCCATTTTCTAAATTAAAAAGTAACCAGTTAACCGCGCTAGGAACCGCGCAGGTCTGGAAGGGCTTGCGAAGGAAAGGTTGCGGATTTGCGAACGGAAGGGTTCGCCGTAAGCAGCGGTGCGCATCAGCATCCGAACCAAAGTCCTAACCCGTGCCCGTGTCCGTGTTGCACCCCGTGATGTGGTAGAACTTTTCGTGGAAAACTCACATCTTGCCCTCTATATTACGCTTTTTTTAACTTCTGTTTTTATGCTACCGATGCTGCTGCTACGTTACGGCTGTTGTTAGCAAATGGCCGTTCAATGGTCAAACCCCGTGAACCATTATTTTACTTCCACCTTACTCGTTTTCTAGTTGGACATAAGCAAAAAAAAAAATCCCACCCATCTTTTGTGCCGACTCAACGGGAGTTGAGGCGGGAGCGTGTGGGGTAGTTTGCTCCACTTCCTGCAACCGGTTTGGGTTTCGCTCCTTCCCGGCGAGAGTGCAATAATCCATTATTATTCCATTTTCTTCCGGGAATTCCGATGGGTTAACCGCAACCAAATGGATTTTCGACGAGGCGCTAACTCCTCCGTTGCGTTGCGACCTCGCCGGATCCTCTTGGTTCGTGTTCGTGGCTGGTTGGTGGGCGCCCACCATTCCAAACGATGCCGTAGCTCCCGGAAATGGAGTGCAGCATGATTGGGCTGCACACGCGCACCATGCACTTGGCCTGTTCTATTCGGTGCACTGCCCACCCCATAAGCAAGAAAGGTTGATTGTAAGATGCTCTGGTTCAAGCGACTGGTGGCGCGACTGGTTCATTTTTCACCACCACCGTCGACCAAACGATGATCGCAGCGGTCAATAATCACGACACCATGACCGCCACCACTACGAAGGGGAGACGTGTAGTTCGCTTTCGGGTTACGTTAGCCAGCGGAAAAGTGGCAAAAACGAGCGTGTGAGCGCTTGTTATCAACGGTGAAGGTCACATCATTCTTACCGCATCGCGTTCCAGCCGTTGGCCTGGCCTGATGAGCTGTTGGTCAGCGGCCCGGTTTTGGTGTGTGACGTGTGCACACTCTATTCAGCTAATGGACTCCGAATAGTCTGTGTGTGTGAGTGTGTCTGTGTGGGGGAGTTAAAATATTCTTACACCCGTGACGGTTACCCGACGCAAAAGGATGGATAGATGATGGTCGATTGTAAGATTCATTGTGCAGTCAAATTTCGATGATGCAAGCATATGGTGCAAGTGCCTGTTGGCGAGCAATTGAGCTCCCATTCCCATTAGTGGATGCATTATGATGGCAGATCAATCAGTTCAATGCATGTTCGGGCTGGTCCATGCATAACGATGAAGTGGGGCTCAACCCAACCCTACCCAAGTTGCTAAAGTGATGTATCACATGCTAGCGCGATATTTCTTTCGAAATGTGTGGCATGTCTTGGGGCCATAGTTTGCTTCGGTTTTTTAGTGAAGTGATTGCCAGTTCAGGGTTTCCCAAAGATATGTTGACATTTGAATGTGTATTAAAGACTTAAACGCATAATTTTGGAACGAACTTATTGAAATGGTCTGGCGAAAGTATCAAAAACAATCAGAACCCCTGTTCTATACTTATACGCAGGGATGGCTATATCAGATCTCGCGTAGCTGCTAAAGATGTTTTTTTTATTCACTCAGAATGAATGACTGGCTAATATTGCTCTTAATGTAAGGCTAAACACTGCAGACATGTGTGTGTGTGTGTTTAAAAGTAAAACCAACGTTGCTTCACGATAGCTTATGATGGACAAGATTCTCGGAAGAACCCGCATATAAAGACATGGTGCAACGGTTAGATTTGCCTTGAAAATCAATTTATTCATTCGATAGCATACCCGGACGGCGGATGATATTAAGTGCGGCTTACATATTTGCTGATGGGGGGTTTTGGGGGTTCGAGCGTGTTTCAACGTGTGCAATACCTGGTGAGTGATTAGAGCGGCTCAGTGTTTCGAGGTAATGAAAATCTTGATGTGAAATTTGCCTGAAATTTCAGGATATTACATCTCAATTCCTTGGGCAACTGACACGGTATCCCGGAACGGTATCATAGCATCATTGTATCACGTGAGAAGCCACAGTCATGGCTAGAGCAAATGTACATATTTATATATGGAATGATATTGGTATTTTAAAGGATAGTAACATGCTATTGAAGGATTCATATATGCTCACTTCTACGGGGTTTTCCATTACAATCTAGACCTTGAAGAGTAACCGAAAAACGATTTAACAATGTTGCACCTCTCAATTGCTTACTTTTTTTTTTAATAAATCGGTTCCACTCAATACACAATGAAGGTATCGTTTGTTAGGTTGCCTGCACAACAACAACACCACCCAGCCAACGAACGATCATATACTTTTGCTCTTCTTACGCCAAAACCGACGACCACTTTCTTGGTAGAGATTTTAGATTGCCGTCTGATCCACGGTGACACTTTCTGTTATCCTGCCGGTGGAGAGGGCTGTCACTTGTCCCGCAAGCCACTCCCAAATGGTGCCAGGCGAACGACAACTTTCCCGAGCATCGTTTTATACGGACTCCGATTAGACAGAGGCGTAAAAGGCACACAAACAAGGGAATGCCATTTTTTTAGCTTGCTTCATCCCGAATGTGTGTCCTTTTATTTTTTGGTTTGTCCCTCTGCTTTCACGCGATGGCTGACCATGGTCATGTTAGTTTGACAATAAAATCCCCATGTTTATTTCACCATTAGGCATTGAGCGCAGTGGCATCGGCTTCCCTTTTCCCCATCGGGGTGGTTGGAAAGGGCGTGCTGGCCGCTTCGACTCCGGCGCCACTTGTTTAAGGTTGGGTTCCGGTTTCGAGCCGGGGACAGTGCTTCCCCCTCCGCTTCGGTCGCATCGAGTTTGTCTGGAGGTGCTGTAAGTTATGCCATTACCCTGACCGGCCGACCGACCGACAACGGTGCTTTCTTTTTCGTTTGCAGGAAATCAAGTAAAAACGAACGATACTTTCCACCCGGATGAATCTGGCACTGGGAGAGAACGTGTGAATGAGTGTAAGAGTAGAGCTGTGTCTGTGCATGTGTGCAGCCACATGTGGTGAATGGTTTCGATGGATCCTCTCGATTCTGGGCCCTGCACACACTGTCCTTCGGTACGGTTTAGCTCCTGAGCCCAATCGGTCCGTGTGCGCGACGGGTTTTTTTTTGTTGTTGCACGACGACCATTGGGCAGCACCGTTTATCATGCCATTTATGGAGCTAATAATTTTCCCCCTTCTTCTTTTTCGCTGGTAAGTTCCCGAAGTGTACGCCCTTCTTACATGGCTGTAAATTCCGACGTGCAACGTGTTTGTCGTTTTCCGACCTCGTGTGCCCTTGTGTCTGATTCGTTGTTTGGTGCAGCATCGCAATGGATTTGTTGCTATCGCTGCAGACAGTTACATTTTATTTCCAGGCTTCTAGTGAGTGTTTTTCTTGTACGCTTTTGTCTGGTGTAGGCATGGCAGCTCAGAGAGTGTCCTGTGTAGTGCTGCAAGTGTTTGAATTTTCCCGTCTGGCCGCTTACAGCATCGTGTTTATTTTCCTTTTGCCCTATCTTTCAACGCTGTAGGCTGTGTTAAATCGCTTCTTTATTGTACGATGCAAGTCACTGCCTTTTTTTCTCCTTAAGAGACTTAGTTCATCACTTATAGCACGTAGATTTATGTAGTTTATTGTTGATGATAAAACAGGGTTTAAAATGATCGGTCCAGTGTAGTGTTTCAATTAATTATCCTGTATTGTGTCAACACTGAAGGAATGGAGAGTACCCGCCATGCAATTGACAGCGATATGCGAGGGCGCGCGAGGGCTCGCATGCCATACAAGTTCACCGCCCCAGAGCCCTCGCATTAAAGAGCTTGCGAG
>AXCO02009756.1:0-11881 GCA_000473525.2 Anopheles melas
ATGCCAAAAACGAAAACATTACACTCGTGGCTGGCTGTTGTTAACAACACACTTTGCAACAGCCGTCTTTCTTCAGTCCAAGAACAGGACCATCATAACACCACTGGATGGTGGGGTAAATCGATACGCGCTTCTTCAGATGCCCAACCAAAATGGCACCCAAACGGCACCGGGAAGAAACGATTACACGCGCACCGATCCGATCAATCCGTGTTTGAAACAACAAGACGGTGGCATTTCAGTGAGCCGCGACCGCAACGTTTAATGACACAGCTTAAGGAGATAAAAATTAAAAACAAATAAAATAATATCGTTCCAATAAAAAAAACATACAAACGTCCGGCAGACAAGGGACAAGGGAAGCAGCACAGGACATTAAGAGGTCCAGTCTGATCTTCTGATCGATTCCACCCATTTTCTGAGGTCTTTCGACGGCTGCCCGTACGGTGGTACGGTCTTGGTTCGGATCAGACGCGGTTGCTAATAAAATTTTAACGAAAGGAAAGCTCGCAACAACATAATTCTTTGCCCATTAATTTGGTTTTTATGGATATTATTTATGAACATTATTTATAGACCGGTCGCCTTGTCTCCCCGGCCGGTGATGTGTGATGTGACCACGAACCCGGTTGTAAGTTGAAGGAAAAGCAACCATTCACGTCCGTATCAGAGATGGTACTTTGGCTGTCCAGTACAAAACGGGAAGCCAACGTGTCTTTGTGGTCAGCTTGGGAGAGACCCGCTCGATAGAAAAAGGGTTGTAAACGTTTTTTTCGGTGGAAAATGCATGTGCGACCCGGTGAGCAGCAGTCCGAAACAGCTCGAAACGGTATAATTTTATCGTCGACATTGGTTTGGAGCCGTCGACATCATCGTGCCTTTTTTATCGATCTTGAACGCGGGAGAAAAGCGTTTGCCGCTTAAGGATTTGACCCGTACACCAATCTCTTTGGACCGCGCAAACCTTCACGATTGAAGTAGACAAGCGACAGCAACATAAAATCGTTCACAAACACATACACACAGGCACATACCCCTTTAAACGTGAAGGCAATTATCGTAGCCGATATAAAAATCGTGTTCCGCGCGAGCAAAAACACGATAAAGCGGCTTGATAAAGATGTGTTTTCCTCCCACTTTTCGTGTTAGTTTGTATGTTGTGGCTGTTGGGGAGTTTGGTTTGGTCTTTTGCTCTTGTCTGTGTGTTTAATGTGACGAGCAAGAAGCAGCATGATCAGGGTGGGAGTGTTTGGGTGTCTTGTGACGATCGTCCGTCAGCCAAAATGATACATCGCGCTCGGCCTCTGGGTTTGGCTTTCGGCCGTAGCACCAGACAGCGAGTCCGTAACAGCAAGGGTGGACTCTAAACGTGGATGATAAGGCTTCTTGGAAGAAACGATCAAAGATTAGAGCCACGCTTTTTCCGTCCTTGCGTGTTAGTGGGACACAATTTTCTGTTCTAATATCAGCTTCATGTGATGGAGTGAAACGAGTTTTTTATGCCTCATTTTTTCAACCTTCTCAATCAACGAAACTGTTCACGATCAACTAGTTTGTGTTTTGGTTTTTGCTGCTGCATAATTAGAGCATAAAGCATGTGATGCTGTTTTTGTGTCGTGCTTTGCCAAAGGATCGTTCCATGTTTCGCCTCTCAAACAACGCAGCCAAACAAACAAAAACTCCACCTCTTGTCAACACATGCTCGCGCAACGCACAGCGCAGCAAGATCGCGCCACTGTCACACTGGTTGTTTCTTTATTCCTTCAAAGATACCACAAATCGTCGATCGCTTTTTTCCCCTTCCTCGGGGGCTTCCCTATCCAGCCCAGCTTCCACACTGGATCTGTGAACCAAAGGACGGCGGTAACTTCGGCGCGCTTTGGGAGAGGGGCCTTGTGCCTTGTTGACACCCATCAGTTGTCGCCTTTTTTATTTTTATGACTTTTCATTCGATTTTGAATATGTTTGTGTGTGCGGGTGAGTTTTTTTTTCTTCATCGTACTGCTTTGGACTTCTTTCTGATTCTTCGAACTCGCAGCGCAGAGAAGCCCTTAAATCAGTCAAGTGAATATCTTTCCCAAGCGAGATGCATAAACAACTGCCCCTCGGAGAGGAGATGCATGGCAGACACTACGCGGTCGAAGCCCTATACGAGGCGGAGAGAGAGAGAGAGAGAGACAAGGTAAAAACAAGGAAACGATACCAGCGGTCCCCGATACCGATTGACTTTCCGTCTTCGTCCCGATGTTCGTAGACCTTCTCTTTTGCCACCTTCCCAACTCGAAAAGGGAATCCCGCGCCAGGCATCTTATCGCGCATTTTTCGGGAAGCGTTTAAATAATTTGTTCCCGTTTAGCGTTTTATTGCGGGGGTAGGGGGGTGCGAGGGCTGCTTGGAAACACTCCCGAGGGACAAACGGTTAGCGGTGGGAAAATGTGGTGGCGCGAGAATCCAGGAAACCCCCACGGTAAAGGTGGAAGATAAATTACGAGCTCACGCGAACGTGTGCAATGGTACGGGGCCCGGGCCGCAAGACGGGCTGATAAATCACGGCCAATGCTTCTAATAAGTAGTCGAAAGGGAACAAAAAAAACAAAATCCGGATGGTGGTGATGTTGGCTGTGTTTAGTAGTTGTGTTGTGTATGTGTTTCCGCATGAGCTTCGTTGTTTGTTAAATGTTGGGACAGGGGCATGATGATTTGTTTCCGATCGGTTCTAGCGGTTAGGCTAGAGAAACTTTCACACCGACCTGTTTGCGACTGAGAAAATGTGCAATCTTCGTAACGCATTCTTATCTTCGTCTTCTTTCTCTCTTCTGCACAGGGAAAACGATCGCGCCTCGAAGGACCGGACACGACGACGGAACGTCCTCGGTAAGTAGTAGTAGTGTATGCACACTACGTTGGTGTTAATGTCAGAAGTTGGTACAGATTTTATGGCCAGAAAGCCAGAGCGGCAGCACTGCACACACTTGCCTGTAAAGCAGTCGTAAATCGGGAACTGTGCTAGGGAACTGTACGACTCGTTCCCGTTACTAACCACTCCCGAGCGTGCCGCGGCGAAAGTGCGAATATATTTTACGGCTCGAATGGATTTATGGACCGCACGGTGGTTTATGTGGTTCGGTTAATGTTCAGGTTGGTGTTGTCCTTGTTGTTATTGCGAAAAGCACTGAGACAGAAAGCAATAAATGTAACTATTTGTGTTGGTAGTTGCAGAAATGGAATTAGTGCCCCCGATGACGAGTGACAGGGGAGAGTATTTGGTTTAGCGGCTGTAACTTAATGTGGATCGTTCTGAAACGGTTTTTATGGGGAAGTATATACAAGTAAGAATCAACAGGATGTACCTTAAAGTTGTTGAACAGCCACACAGGTTCTATCGGTGGACATGTGTAGCTGGCAAGAATTTGTTTTAAGTGATCGTTCATTTTTACTTCAAAGGTGACACTTGATTCACGGCTCATTACATATCTTTGTGGTATGTCCTTACAGATAGAAAAATTAGGTGGTCGTGTTTATAATGCAACGATTCTTAATTGAGCTTAGTGAAGAAGAGCTTGTATAGTGTATTAAAGAATGCCAACGATATCCCTTCGCAAATGGTTGTTTACAGAGATCGTAAGGAACTTTTTTTGAAGGAATCTTCACAGTTGTTATAAGCTAGTTGATTTGTTGATTTGAAGTCGGATAGCAGCCAAAAGGACATATGATATTTTCGTTACTTGATCCCTAACTTGCCAACAGGATGGGGAAAAGTAATAGAAAATAAATGAATGTTTTTGTGACCATGTAATCTGTTTTTCATAGAAAAGCATCAAAATTCGGTTAAAAACCTTTGAACTTGCTGGTACTTTTCACAGTAAATCAAATACAAAAAAATTGGAAATGATGAATATAAAGCAGACAAGATACGTATTCGTTAATACTCCTCTAAATTTGTTTTACCTGTTTTGCCTGTTTTGCTGCATAAAAGATTAACTGTTGAAATTGGTCAATTGACTTGTCGTCAGTAACAACGCTAGGATTTCATTGATTGTGGCAAATAATTCATGATCTGGATTTAAGTTGAACCATCGACCTATAGTACAACATGTGTAGACTCTTCATAGTAACCTTAATCCACCTTCAAATGATTTCCTGAATAAAACAAATAAATGTAAACATTTAATTATTCGAATCTCGCCTCAAATTTTTAACGTATCGCCTGATTACGCTGACCATCATGAGCCATCCAATCGATAAGGATACATGATTTCAAGCTTATCAATATAACAATTTCATCCCATACCTTCCTCGTGCTTCCACCATTATCTGGGTGGTGCTACCTGGTGCGATGATCGTGTGGCGTTAAATCATAGACCGATTGGCCATAAAATCGAATGTGTTGACCCGGGCGCAACGCGGGGCCAGGGAAAATGGACGCTAATTTACGACGCTCCCGTCCACGGCACGCCAGGCGCGCTAGGATGGCAAACCTACCGCCATTCCTCCCTCCCCCACCGCTCTACCATCATCGGAAATCACCACCAATTTCCTAGCGCAGAACCAAAACATGAATAAAACATAAACTAATCGGAGGCGAGAGCGCTGGGCAGTGGGTGCGCGCATTACCAAGGAGGTGGCAGAAACGACCGATCAAGAGCGGGAGGGGGAAGGGATGGAAGCTGAAATACTGAAAACTTAAAATAAAGCCAAAATAAAACAAACAACCAAGCTGTGACAATGGATCGTTGACAAGCTTGAAGCCCGCGTGGACCGTGGCCAGCGTGTGCAGTGTGCCCCGATGGGAAGCTCATCTGTATGCAGATGAAATGAGGGAAGGGGCCTTCTTGATGAGGAAAACAGTCAGCCCCGTCTCGTTGGTGACCGTTGGACCGAGGAAGTCGTCCAGGGGTGTTGGGATGGACCGTGCGATAAAGTATCTCCAAATGGTCGAAATATTTAGATAGCAGCATCGCGCTCGTCCACAGCAATCGTCCGGTGGTGTGTACCGAACGAAGCTATCTCGAGCTGCTGCCGTTTGGCCCCGGGAAGCGATCGATTATCGATTAACGGCGTTCGGTGTCGCGTCGATCGAATCCGATCGATCGGAGAGAAAGAGAAATAAGGTGCCAACGGAACGGAAAGTGTCGAAAGTCACCGGGGGCTGGTTAGTCATCGGACAGGAATGTGTGTTGTGGCCTGCGCGTAACGTGTCTTTATTTATAGGCAAATATTTTAAGCAAAAACACTCACGGAGTGATGTGTGATCGCTGCTGAGTAATCGTTAAAAGGAGTCAATTACATTTTGTCAGTAGGTTTTTACGATTGTGGAGGAACCAGGAAGATCGCGCTACTTGTGTTCGTTAATGGTGCTGAGAATCAATATTTGGCAAATGAAAAGTGCCAGCTAATGTTCAAGATTAACGACAGCGATCTTGAAACACCTCTGGAAACCAGTCCAGGGGAAAAGATACTAATGTCCCCAAACTTGTATCCTTAAAAGCCTGTATTGAAAGAACCCTGCAGCTTGAACATTTTATTACAACAGATTTTTTTACTTTGTAATCTGTTTTCAAGCCATCCAGTTCTCGATCTACGCGGAATTGGAATTATGTGAATTCCTAATTTTCGACTCTAGTTCATACTCAAGACATGTTGGACTAACGTGAATATAAGAATTACACCACTATCTTCTGAGAACATTAAGCGCGTAACACGGGACCATACTGTAAACTACCATCACTATCGCTTTTTCTTGAACCATCAGTTCATCATTTACACGCAAAAACTGTTCCTCTTTATCACACTGACACATCAAACATTCCAGCGACTAAACGCCACAGATAAAGGCAAAACTTCACATCATACAAAGAACATTTCAAACCGCCGATCCGAAGTTTACCTTCAGTTGATGAACATGTCCATCACTCAGCTCCGACCACTCACCAGCAAACCAGGGACAATTTGTTCAAAAAAAAAAAGAACCAACTCACACACAATCCCTTCAAAAACGTGCAGCCCCCGTCAGATGCTGCCGAAAGATAAAAGGCAACCGATGCCGCCGGGAGTCGGGCAGATTAGCGCAGTCTGCGTTGCGTTGAGCGGCCCGGGACAGGCCCTGGGCACAGACTGAGGCAGCGGACGCTGGTTTGATGGACTGCTAGTTTTCGTCTAATTAGATTATTATTAATACATCTTTCCACCCATGTTGCGGCTCTCCCGGTTGCTCCAAAGTGAACTGTTTAGACGATCCGTTTCGTTGTGCTTCTGGTTTCCGCGCTGAGTAATGGTCTGCTAAAACCGACCGAGAAGCAGAAAGTCTCTAGCCGTGTTACGGTCGTCCGTCGTCACACTCGGCTTTCGTCGGCGGTGATGAGGATCGTGGCACCGTCACCAGGTCCGGATTACTTATGGAGTTTGATCGTTTACGATCTCGTTAGTAATCGGTGGTAATTTGCGAAAATCTTGATTGACCGTTGTAGGGGGAAAAGAGGGTTGAGAAGAAAGAACCTCCAGGAGGGAAGAATTAATTCGTTACCACCACCCCTCACAACAGTGTACAATATCTTCGATCGTTTTTTGAGGTTTTACCTGATGATAGATTGATCTGTTCGGTCGAAGAAACGGTTAAATTATTGTTCCCTTTTGCGCTGGTGGATTGCGAATCGGTCGAAGGACGCTTGTATCTCCGTTTTCCCTTCATCTTTCCCTTCCTCTGTTGTCGTTTTCTTTCCCCGTTTGTCAATAAATTGACGACGATTTGTTAGGAACGGTATTGATGTCGCTTTGAGTTAGTGTGACAGAACAATTCCCGACTTTCGTTGGAGTGGTGGAGGAAGTGTGTCGAACTGGGGAGGGGAATGCAGATAGGGCCCGAATGGGTGAAAAAAGAAGAGGAGAATGCAAAATAATGATGTTGCGCTGGCGAGAGGTCCAACAACGACGACGACTACGACGACCGAAGTAACGCAGACGGCTAAACGTGTCGCCTATAGACCACCAGATCGTTCGTGGACACGCGAGCTTAATGCAAACGGACGTACGGTAACGGGCGCGAATTCAAAACAAAGAATCTTTAGGTGTCCGATAGGAAACAGAAACAGAGAGCGCAAGAGATAAAGAAATCGAGGAGACAGCACCGAGGGACGGGAAGAGTTGGAGTTACAAAAGTAAGATATACGCGCGCTGGAAAGCGCACAGTGATGATGAAGATAAAGATTATGATTTAAGACATATTCGCCGTTTCGGGGCGAGAGATGGAGGAAGGAGGATATATCGACCCGAGAACGCGAGGCTCCAGGCATTCGTCGTTGCCCCAGTGTCAGGCGAGTACACGGCGCCTGGTTCGTTGGAGGTTGGCGGTAGCGAAGGGACCCAGTGTCGTCGTATGTAACGGGAGAGTCCACATAATGGACCACTGAACAAACACAGCGGACGGTGGGTGGTCCCTGGTTATAGAGCGGGTCCGCGAGATCGCACGATCGCGCGTTGTAGTGTAGTGCCAACGGAATGGGAAAATTAAATTCACACCAAACACACATCGATCGATTGGATCGGGAGGACGATTCTACACCCACCTCCCGCGGGCTCCCTTTCCCTTCCTCTTCCACTCGGAAGTGTGTAAATCGGTCTGATTGGTCGCCCGGTGGTGCGTGTGTCACACTTTTGATGGCGTTGGCCGTATCGAATTTAACGAGCGCCCTCGAATATTAGGAAATCATGTTTATGTGTGTTTGTTTTTTTCTTTCGTTTCTTCCATTTTTCTTTTATTTTGATGAAAGCGATAGTGAGATGATACTAGAGGATCGATCGATGCAGTCGTATTGTTTTTCTTTTATTAAAAAAAAACGATGAATGGGTTTTGCTTAGGCTCTATTTCATGCGTTCTTATTGTGGTTTATTTTTTTACTTTTATCACCGTATATGACTTTATGTCATATTTGAACTATGTAAGGACACGTAAAACATGCAAAAAGCATATGTTCTAAAGTGTAAATTTACGAATTTCTTATCATCTGGATATCGTTTATTAGCCTTTTAACCTTACTTCCCCTCTAGTACTTAGGGAGTAGTATCGTCCGAGTGATTCCCTACAAGCCCTAACTGCTGGAGTGTAAAAAAGCAAAACACATTTTGTAAATTGTGTGTTCAAATTGGCTAAAGGTTTTTCTGCAAAACTCTGTAATGTACCTATTAACAAAATGTATTGTAACAAGCCTAACTAATAAGGTTTTGTTTCAACGAGTTGAATCAGAGTGAAAGTGAAGCTGTAGGGATTTGAATTTTTAACTTAATCCTTCGTTTTTACTGGCGCACTCTTAGAGCCGACAAGCTACAAGATATTTTTTAGTTATACTACTTGAATCAGTGAAAATAAAATTTCTAAAATAGTGAGTCATGAAACAGAAAAACATAAATGAATAGATCCACTTAAACTCTTTGTAGTGTGTTCATTCCATACATACAATTGAAGGATGCAAGTCACTTAGTAACTTGTGATCAGTGTGCGCTGCTCTATTCTTTATCCACATGAGCTGTTTGATGTAGATCATTTTAATATGATGTAGATATATACATTAATGTTCATAATATTGATGATTTTCAAGTGTCTGAATAAATCTTATTCATTTCTAGGAACTCATTTCATTCATCAATGGGTTTGCCTAGATGACCTTTTTAATATTACAAAATAATATGGAAGTACATTGGCTCATGTTGAAGATGATGACTATGATGATAAGTGCAAGCTTTTAGGTAGTAGAAATTTCATTGAGATTTTCCTACTTCGATGTCCTATTTTTATATTGTGTTATACTTTTTCATGTAAGACCGACCAGTTTCAAACTTTCGAAAATAGCTTGGTACTGTGTTACTTCGAACCATTCGTACATCATAGAGAGTCGAAAATCCATGCCAACAGTCTCGGATAGTATATAAAAGCGTGTAAGTTGTTTGTATATTTAATTACTACAAACTATAAAGACACGACTACGAAACAGAATACGCAACGATATCTAAATCGAAATTTGTATGTAATTTCTTATTTTTCTTTAAATCCTTTTTATTATCTTTTTTCCATATATTTCCGTTGGTTTTACAATATTCCCATTTTTGTAGATCTTCTTTTCATTTTTGGCGTTGCATTGGCCTCGCAAATATTAGCTTCGCATCACTAGCTCTGATTTATGAAGTTCGTACCAGCGCTGGTGCCAAGTGTCATTAATAATGCGTGCAGCGGAGCGCGCCTTACTGGATGCGCCACGTTCTAGAAACGGCGCTGCCCTGCCAATTAGCCAGCCCTCAACGGCGACCGCAAACGTGTGCTGGCTGGAAGCCAGTCGCCGTTTTTTTTCCAAAATAAACAAAAAAACCACTCGTGCCATCTTTATCCGCACCCTCTCGCCAAAGTCATGCTGAAGAACTCATCAGATGCTTGAGCGTGATGATAAAAACCGATTCTTCCTGCGCTCTCCCGTAATCGTTAACGCGCGGCAACCCCATCCTGCGCCTCTTCTTCCACGCTGATCTCTGCTGGCTCGTTGCGTACGCTGTGGATGATGGGCGGAAAGGCGACAATTTTCAGCACATTAAGCGTGTTGGCGTGCTATGATGCGCATGATGCGAGGGAACAAGGAAACGGAGCATTTTTCGCCTTACGAAGCAATTAGCATTGCAAACATGCTGAAATCGTTCATCACCGCCGAGTGTGGCATGTGGCAGAGGAGACACGGTTGAAATCGGGAGAAAACGGGCTCGTGAAGCAGGCAGCTCGATCGATGGTGATGCCCATGATGGAGAGGAGGGCGAAGTGTGGCGGACGATATTTTTTTTAAACAATTCCTTTTCATAGAAAACTTAAAAAAAGAGCAATGTGTGTACATTTTTTCCTGAGGTTTTCATTCGGGAGGTTTTCCTTCTTTTCGGTCGGCTTCAACTACCGCGATCATAAAACCAACATAACAACCCCCTCGGGTCGCATGTACCTCTCTCTCTCTCTCTCGCGCGCGCGCACGTTTTTTTTTTAACGGCAACCCAGCGGAACAGTGCGCATAATAGAGGGCTGTGCTCCCGTCGGTTTAATGTTTCCTCTCCAAAAATTGCAGCGCTTTGAAAAATCTCAAATTTCAATCTGCGTCTCTTTTTTTTCGATGCGTATGGTGGTCGTGCGGGACACCCGTTTGTTGGGCCGGAGATGCTGCCTATAGTAGATCCCTGCTGCGCCTGCACTGAGGTATGTGTACATGTGTACGTAGTGCCCTCGTCACACAAACAGGACGTTAAAAAGAACAGTTAATCCAAGGGAGGGTAAGAAACCGGAGCAGAGGAAGTGCAGTACATTATGAGACAAAGGAGAGGACTGGCAATATGATGTGCTCCCCTCCTGCTTTGTGGCATCGTGGCAGGACACCTGTAGCATATTTGCTTTTATGGACGAATCTTGTTGACGTGTTTTAAGAGGATGCGGGATTAAAATCTAATACGCGTTAATAGTTCACAGTTCTTGGGAGGTTAGTTGCTTTAAAATTTATTGATCGTATAGGATCAGAGAAGTAGAGTAGAGTAGAAGGATGAAACCAATTACAGTGGAGCGCCGATTATTCGGGCTCTTCGGGGCTCAGCCTAGCACGGATAGTCGAATAACACGGATAATGAGTCAAAGCATTTATTTTATCACAAAATCCTGGTTTGTTTTTGAAATTAATATTATGTTTTGCTAAAACCTAGCCAGTTTTATGAACTTCATGTTTTTCCGAAGAGAATATTTGAAATGAGCCATGAGTTATAGCGTATTTTGTTATGACAAAATGCTACGGTAACCGTTATTTCAAATATCCTCCTCAGCACGCAATGTCATCTATGTATTGAACTGTCATTTTTCAACAGCACGGATAAACGGCTAACCGGATAAAAGGTACCCGGATAAACGGTGCTCCACTGTATATTGATACAGAGGATTTCAGCTAAGAGTTTGTTGTTTCATTGGATTATCTTCGTTTATCGTTTTCAAGTACAGTGGAGCGCCGTTTATCCGGGTACCTTTTATCCGGCTTTCCGTTTATCCGTGCTATTGAGACATGATAGTTCAATACAAAAGTGACATTGGGTTATGAGGAGGATATTTGAAAAAGCGGATATAAGAGTACATTGTCATAACAAAAAACACTATAATTCATAGCAAATTTTAAAAATTCTCAAATTTTGCAAATTTAAAAAAAAATTAAAAAAACATGAAGTTAATAAAAACAGTTATTTTTATCAAAAAAGAAGAAAAAGTTCCAAAAAAATAACCAGGAATTGGTGGTAAAATATATCATTTGACTCATTATCCGTGTTATTCGCTTATCCGGGTGAAGTCAAGTCCTGAGAAGCCCGGATAAACGGCGCTCCACTGTATATTGATTTGCTTTTTTGTTTTTGCTTGAATTGATTTATATTTCAAATTAACATGTGCATGTGAATGTTTCACCGTTATTTGTGTTACAAACTTTAATTTGTCTTTCATTTATTATGGAGCCTCTTTTGTTTTGTTGTGTTTGTTGTCAAATTCTTTTATGTTTCAATCAAATTTTATATTTTTAGATAATTTCGACCAGTTATTTTTACATTTTTACAGTTTGAACCGAATTGGATATATTTTTTAGATTATATAAAAAATGGTAAACCATTTCATGATAACAGAATAAAAGGAGAGCATCAACTAATATGAGTTACATCTTCGAATTTCTACATTTAGACATTTTAGGCATGCCTTTATACATTAAAATTAAAACCATTCATCTTGCGGTGTGATTGGACTCGAAATACTGCATTTGCATCTTCAAATTAAACTGAATAAATGACTAAACCCAAATTTTGCAAATACAAATTACGATTAAAACAATTAAACTAAAGATGA
>AXCO02009759.1:0-11927 GCA_000473525.2 Anopheles melas
CACACACACACACACATGCACGCGCTTGACCGTGTACAAACTTGCCCGAAGACATATAAAAATACAGCACGTTGCATTATTGCACTGAGTTGCAATGGACATAAAAAAAATCGCGCGTATGTCCACCACTCCTCTTTCGCGTCCTTCCGACGCTCTTGCTATCGCCCTCTCTCCTCTCTCAGGATCGCCGTTTTTGGAAAGAGAGAGGTTTGAGCACTCTAAAACATGCCGGATTGTGTGTGTGTTTCTTTTTTGTTGTATCTGCACCATGCCATGCAATCGTCGCACTTCTTTGTTCGCTGTATTTATTGCTCCTCCTCGGCTCTGGCTAACGCGTGGGCGAAAGGAGTTAAATAAAAAAGCATCACCAAACGCAATGCCATTCCAATGAGGGTAAACCTTCCCCTCTGCCCCTGGCGCTTGCTGAGCTGTGGCCGGCCTCCCCTTACCCGCCTTTTCCTCATGGTATATTTGTTATAAAGTGACATTTACACGGACCATGCACCACCACCTCCATTGGTTTGCGTTTCCGCCGTGCGTGCCCACCTTTGCAGTGCTCACGGTCGGTAGAGGCTCTTGGTAGATTCGTTTGCCTTGATGCTGTTTTTTTTTCTTCCTCTACTCCCTGCATTGTATTGTAAATCCATACACGTCCGACCGATGCGCGTCCGTGTGTCCTCCGATGATGTCCACCAGCATCTCATCACAGCGCACATTCTTGCCTGCTGACTCCCTCCAGGAGTGCTGGTGGTGGTGGTTAGCTTTGCGTTTTTGGGATCGCAACCGATCATCGTGTAACGGCTGGAGCTTGGTGTGGTTAATTCTTAAATAAGAAGAGTAGGAAAAAAGTTCTCTGGAAAAAAGTAACTCTGGTAGGGGTTGCGCGCGCACACCGTACGCGCGATCGCACGCCGCGAACTGGCCTTATTGTGAAATACTATTTATTGTTATTACACACCCATTTGGGGGGGAGTGAGGGGTTAGCGTGGTATGATAGGGTCTTTTGATGAGCATGCAAGAACTGCAGGGTTTAATATGCACAGGCCAGACTCTGGTTTGTTTGTGTGTTGTGTCCTTTCTGGATGTTGTTGTTGTTTTTTTTCTCTCTTACCCGTAGTTTGATTCGTTGCAGTGCAACGTTAATCTCCCTTACAATACCATATTTTGACGCGTGATCATATTCTGCACGAGGGTACATCTGCGTTTATACAACACTTCGCGTGTTGCTGTTGTGTTGTTTGCCAACGAGTTTCCTTTTGGGGATATATCCGTTCCCGTTTTACCTGGCTCTCCCCGGGCATATTACGATGCATTGGCACATTGATGATGATAGAACATGTTAAGGTTTGGAAGCAGAGTTTCTTTGGCCTTTTGGATGTCCCTGCATTAAGTATTATTCCAGAGTTTAGGGTTTTTTTCTATTTTGTTTTTCAGTGGGATGGAATGAGTAGGTTAGGTGGGTGTGTCAACTTGTCGCAATGAAAATGACTTGACGTTTTTGATTGCCTAGACACAGCCTTTTTTGTTTTGCAATACACGTCCACTTGTTGCTGTTTGCTGTTAAAGTTAAACGAGAAAATAGCTAACTCTCTCGACTAAACAGCTAACTACTCTGTTTTTAACGGATGCTAATGATTCTCTCTCTCTCTCTCTCTCTCTCTCTCTCTCTCTCTCTCTTGCTTCTACTTGATTGTTCCGGCGATCTTTCAAAAGAAACAAAATCATAATCAGTAGATTTTATAATGAATGTTTATTTTTTGTTTTGTTTACGGCTTAACTGAAAATCTATACCTCAAACATGTAATTGAATTTCTTAGCTTTGATTCCAATACACACGTATGATGCTGTGTAAATTAATTTTATTTTTTGTTTTTGGTTTTGTGATCGAACAATTAATATCTATTTGGTGATTGTGTAGTGTTGTGTAACTTCTCCCCCTCTTCCCTATGTTTGCAACATATCGTTATGCGTAGTACTACACTTGTTATTAGCTATACATATATATACATATCTTTAGTTCACTTAGGCAATAGGTATACTTAAGTTTGTTGAAATGCATTAGTTTGGTAATCAAGTAATTGTGTTTTGTGAAGGATTTTACCCTCCCCTCTCTTTCTCTCTATCTCTCTTTCCACACCTGTGTTTGCCTTTTTCCTTTCTCCCACCCTCCTGTACCTTCCATTTATGTCCATATCATGTGTTTTTTTTCTCATTACGCTTTCCACATTTATATTTCCTTTATTTTTTCCACCACTGTGAAATCTATCTTTTCCTATATTCTAATCCTCTCTGTTGCATATCTTTTGCAAGAATCAACAAGCACACACATACACAAACACACCCCATTTCCATTTTACCTTCGATTGATTCGTTTTTTGTTTTGCTCTTTATTTGCTTTCTTTAATATTGCTTTACTCTACTGTTAAGACACGAATCTAAACCAACCGTACTAGTGCTAGCTTTGACACCAAAGCCTATCTTTTGTGGGTGTGTGTTGGTAGCGCGTGGTGTGGTGAGTGGGGCTTGCTATTATTTTTGTTTTTGGTAAAGTCTGACGAGATCACTAAATGCTGCTCGGCCTGTGTTGATGCAATCTTGTTGTATTCACGTTATGCGCGCTTTTTAATGTATTTTTTTTTCTTTTGTTCGGGTGGTGGTGGTGGTGTTGAATGCGAGTTTTGGGTCGTGTTATCTATTGATGAAAACTGTATTTTTTTTTTGCGCGCGTTCGTAACGATTTTAACCATCTCTACGTTTCGGCACGCTTTGTGGTGTGCAGTATATAAGAAGGAGAACGATAAATCCTTTATCACTCTAGGCTATGACAATGTATGTCAACTACGATTGTGTGTCAATGCAGTTCGTATCAGAAAAGGGCCTCACAATTCAGATGCGTTAAAACTGAGGCGGATAGAGCGCCGAAACATACAAGAATGTACGAGAGCGCGCTTGTATCTTGATTCCACGTGCTCTGCTGCATATTTCATCCATTGGCTTTCCACCCACTCTTATCGACTCTTCGCAAATCGTCTCCTCATGCTATTCCTCTCGCGTACTGTCGTTGTAGTAGTATCCTTGTCCTTGGGACGGCTGTAATACAAACTAGCCCATAGCATAGTACATGGTACCCAACAAACACTAGTATGTAACATTGTGTTTTGTTCAACTATCGTATAGTAGGGATAAGTTGTAACGGTGAGATAATATGATAGTTTAGCGATGATTGAGTGTCGAACAAATGCACAAAAAACAAGCTCCTTTCCCTGTACCACTATCGTTTTCCATCCTTTCCTATAGTCCATTTCCATTTCTAAACCTAGCCTTTCCCTCTACTTTTTCCAACACCTTTTTTCCGCTCACTTTAGTGTAGGTTTTAGTTTGTAAGTTCCTTTTGCAAACAAAAACACTTTGATTCATTATTTAGCACTTTTTAATTTCCTTTTTTTCTGTAGTTTACACTATTGCTGCATGTTTATGTTTTGATTTTTTCTCAATTCATGTTGGTTTTGAATATATTTTTTCCCCCATACACAAAAAGGGCAGAGGGAGTACGACAATGGTTTTTGTCTGGTCGATTATTATGTCCCTTTCGTTGTTTACGACGCCATATGCCAAATGCTTGTTGTTCGCTCTATTGTTTCTGTTGAAGTATTTGGTAGTAAACATGAATATGTTTCTATTTGACGGCGGCTTTTCATATACTATTTGTACTATCCCCGCATCCTTACCCGTCGCACCGTTTTTATAAGTTCAAAGTTTAATTTTTATGTATTCGCTAGACAAGCGATACTTCATGGTGGATTTGTTCATCTCATGGGCTCGCCCCGAGTTGTGCAGCATTTTTCTTATGCAAAGTTGCGCCATTCCGCACAAATGGCGTATGGCGTCCGGAATACAGTAAAGCGACAACCGAGGTTTGCCAAGTGATTCTACACGCTGTTTTGGTGTATGAAGTGTTAAACACTTTTCCGAAACTGTTCAATTTTAGTATGAAAATTGACGATCGGATCATTGATTAAAAGAATATGTTTGCAATTTCGCACACTTTTTAAAATGGGGTAAAATACCGCGATCCAGAGTTGGTAGTACTTAGTTCTCCCGTAGTTCTGAAGTCTGAAGCGTGGATGGATTGATCATTGGGGATGGTTTTGGCGTTTTTCGAACATGTTTCTTCGTGTGTTTTCTGCCGTTTCGCTCGTTTTCTTTCCGCCCTTGTTGGTTGTCTTGCTGTCGTTCGTCGTCGTGCTGAAAATGATGGTGGTGTAGTATTAGTAATGTGTGTACCGGCTTCGTCCGTGCATATCCTGTCAAATCAGTCAAAATCCGGTCGCGTTTTTTGTTCGATCTGTCCTGGTTCGATCTGTCCTGCGCGCGCGGTTAACCGGTTTTTCCTTTAGCGCGAAACGATCGTTGTCGTTTTTGTTTTCGTTCGTTTTCTGTTTTACACGCGATTTTTTGTTGTTGTTTATTTCGGCTGTCGATCATAAAATTCCGCGCTCGCGCAAACGTACTTATGTTTTTTTTTTGTCAAGACCGACCCCTTCGCGTACTCTACTCCTTCTCGTTCGTCGCGCTATCCGTGTCTAAATATCTTGCAAATGATTTTTCTCATTTGCCTGTCGCTTGTATTCGCTTCCGAATACAATACGCGTATGTCCTACTTGACCGCGAATCATGTACAAGTGTGTGATGGTGTAAAGTTCTGTCAATACGCGTACGTTGCGTGTGTGCAGTTTTTTTTAGGTGTGTTACAAAGTGTTTTTCTGTGTGTATCTGCAGAGTGAATACGTGTGTTGTTTGCGCCTTAAAGTGTTTCGCTAAAGTGCATACTCGGTAGTGTTAGTGGATGATGTTCATTTATGTGTGCTGCTGTTGTGTATCTTGTTGGAGGTGAAAAGAAGTGCATTTTGGGCAGGGGTCATTCACCTCTCTGCTTGTATGGAGCATCCAGATCATCATTCATCATCGTCCTGCGTATATGCGGTCATAAGTGCAGCTGGCTTCACCTGTGGTCCCTGTGGTTTTTTTTTGTAGCTGCAAATCGGAAATCGAGTACGGTTTGCAGTGAGGTAATTGTCAGGGCTGCGCAGGGAGAGGAGGATTGCTTGCTCTTTGTTTTGAGAGCAGCAGCAGCAACACAGAGGTAGGAATATGTTCGTGTAGCAGTAAGGTAAGGTTTGGACTGAATTGAAGGTCGTGGTCGTGCTGAATTAAAGAGAAAAGACGATTATTATTTTCAACAAATTCTTTATTCTTTATTTAAAGTAATACCTGCAAAAGACTTATCAAATTCCCAACAAGATCCATCAGGATTTGTAATGTTGTAGGTTTTAAATTAGTGTACACATGTTCACATGCGTTTGTTTGAGACAAACGTGACGTTTTGAGCGAGCCTCAATCATTTTTCCATTCTACGTCGCCCAAAGAATAATCCTCTTTCACTCTTTCGGAAAAAATCCCTTTTTCCGTATTCATTTGGCTAGCACACGACCTTCTATTTTTCGTCCCAGGTAAAACATACACAACACATTTCCCATCCTGTGCTTTCCTCACAAAAACCCTGTCGGTGGAGTTAAAAAGCGGTCACCGTTATTGTAAGGTAGAACAAACACGGCCGGAACTAACCAGGTAAGTATAGTTCCTAATGCAATAGTATCGTTGCTTGGGAAAGTTGTGTTAGTGTTAAGTTAGTTTATGATCATCATTTTGTTTATTTACCTAAATGATAATCACCATTCAATTCTTACCTCTTTCCAATTCCACAATCATATCCGACCCACGTTCCTTTCCTGTTGCTTCCTGTCTGTGTAATCCCTTGACTTGGACCTTGGAAATTGGACATTACTTAAATTTCGAACTAAAAACGTTTACACACCAATATGCAAGACATAGACATGAATGACTTGAGGAGACTTAGGTGACGGAGGGACATAAAAAGGAGTTTATACTAACTTACTGCAGACAATGAAAACGTAGGAAAAAAGCATTAAAAATGGAATATTGTTTTGTTACGATTCGGTCCATTGAATTGCATTTTGGAACCAACTTTAACGTTTTGCTTTTCGTACAATTAGTGGATAATCACTGCAGATTCAATTACTATCGCAGATCAGCGAACCCTGATAGTAATTTATTTTCATATGGGCATTGAAAAGACATAGTTTTTTTTAATACCATTTGCATTGGTAACACACGGCTTAAGTATTTTTGTCTTAATCCACATCCACATTGTCCACTTTGTAATATCCTAATTCATTTTACGAAACGTTCGGATAGAAAGACTTCACAAGAAAGACTAAAATAATCACGATTAGAAAGACTTTGGAGTGAGGGACATGAATGAATGTGACCATCATCGTATTGTCGACGTAGCGCTTCCTAAACTTACGGCGTTGAAGTTATCTAGTTGGATTTAGGTTCGAAAGAACTGGGTTTTATTATATATTCCTCACAAGTCAAGCATCATAAATCTTAAATAAGGAATGAAGAGATATGTAAGTATATATAATGCGCCGGTTAATTAATGGAACAATCCACGCCCATCGTTATTCTTCGACACATTTGGCTTGCATAATTTCAACAGCAAACAACATTTATGATGCAATATAATGTGTTTTTAAGCGGAATTTCAAGCTAATCCAGCTTTAGAATGAAATTATGCCTTTCATGGTGATTCAGTTTAGTTTTTGTTTAGTTAGGCACACATTTCAATTGGTGGTTTTTGCAAAATCTGTATGAAGCGTTGGAAATGTTGCACACTGCACCACCAACCTGTGATACTTGTTGTGGATTATCCTTTTGAATGCTCAATGCTGTAAAATGAGCGTTTGTGGTATACATAAATCCACGTCAATTTATGAGTCGATCGTGTGCAGATGCCAACTTCTTGTGGCAATTTATTAAGATTGAAATCCTTCAGCGCGCGCTAGTGGTGGTGATATTTTTTCCCGACGTGCTCATTATTGCCTAGCACTACTGTCCGCGATGGGGTGTAGGCTCCTATAGATTGTTGGACGTTTTCTCGTGTGCAAATGAGGTAATTTGCTTTCCTGCGGGTACAGTGTACGATCGTGCCTTTGACGCGGGAATGCAGAGTCGCGGTAATTGAAAAGAGTTTTAACTTTTTAAAACTATGACTGTTTTGGTCGTAAATTGTGTTTCCATTAATGTCATCATGTATGCAAATATGCATTCGCATTTTGCGCAACGAAAAAAGGGTTGGTTACACTCATCTAATTGGTTTGTGTGTGTGTGTGGCATGATTCTCATTGCCGGACATTGAATAAAAGTACCGATTCAACCTCAATAATAAACTACCCTTAAATATTTGCGCTTGCCTTTTCGTTGAAAATCTAATGAAGATGAATAGAAAGGTAGGTGTGCCCGCGTGCGCAAATGTAATTGGAGAAACCGCGATGCGCGAGGACCTCCTGCTGTGTTCGTTGCTCGAACGAAATCTAAATTTATTGATCATTATAGAGAGAAAATCGCTAGCGTTTGTTAGGCGATGATGCGTACGATATGATATGATCGTGCTATAGACGAGCAAAGCTATACGGGGATCATTTGCGTAATAGTGCAGTGGTTTTATGCATGTACGCCAACTGTGTGTGCTACATTATTTGCAAACGATTATTATTTCAAGCGCTTCTAGCATAGCAATAGCTACACGCTAAGGCTTACAAAATGCAAAGGTTTAAGGCGTCGTTACTAAACACACAGCTTGGAAAGTTTTAAGCTTAGTTAGGAGTCTCGTTTAGGAAAAAAATATTATCACAGTAGCACTTAGTATGGTGCACGTGAGCTTCAGTACATGGAATCATAATAATTGCAAGATCCCATCGTTTGTTTGCTGTTTGAATATTTGATTGCTAAATGTGTCTTCAGAATAGCGGTTGATATATGGAACGGGGGGAAACAAATGCTTCAATAAATCGTTCCCTTTATAAAGTTACAAGGAAACCAGTACACATTCGCATTTGTTAAAAATAGTTTGATGATGTAAGGTAATATCACATATTGAAAGCACTCCAATCTCGATTTAACAATCTTTCGATGGGCTAATGTTTTCTCGTATGATCGCTGTTCCATTCTGTCTACCTTCGTTGTTGTAATTGAACCTTTTTGCCATGGCCCCCTTAACGAGTTCATCAAAAACCGTCAGTCGTTCGTCCTAATTGTTTCGTTGTCGTTATATCGTTACCGTTGCGATTGTGTTGCTTCATATCCCTCACATTGTCACGTAAAAATTTAATTTTATTATCCGTCTAATTGCACATCAGCTATCAATTATAGCGTTATCCTCAATAGCGCTCAGTAAAAGAAAGCAAGTGAGAGTTCGCACGCTCCTCAAAATTGTTGTTGTTCCGCTCTATCGCTTAAATTTACCCTGAAAGTCATCATATCTCGTGAATGTGTTGTGTGTTCCGTTGAAGAATTTATGCTTCACGTCATGCTTTTTTTTAGGGCTTTGGAATTGTGTGAATTGTTTACCTATTATTAGGATGATATTCTCATCTCCCTCGTTTCACTCCACCACATTACCTTTTTTTGTTTGTTACGCTTCTTTCCCATTATACCATTCCCTGAGTTATGTTTGAGTCGAAGGTTTTCTTGTTTGCATAATTTTATCTGTGGAAAACATCTTCCATCATGGATTTGCAATGCTAGGTTCTGTTAGATTTGATAGTTTGCAAATGATACGGCCAGCAGTATCTTCTTGTTTTTGGTGTATACCTTCTTGTTTTAGAAGGCGTGTTACTATTCTGGTTTAAAAAATGATCAGAATATCTATTCATCTGAATTCGCTCCAAGAAGTCTCGTCATGCATCGTTCATCCTTAACCTCCTTACTTACTATAAGATTTAGTTTTTTGATAACATTTTACCAGAATCCTACCATCAAGGTACTTTACCTTGTACACGGATTTTTCCAACCCTATCATGTGACAATGTGTGGCATTGGTTCGTTCCCTTTTACATGCCCGCCTACTCGTAGTTGCCCTTAAATAGCGGTCTATATCTCTATTCCGTCTGTACGACCTTCTTCTCTCTTTCCTCTCCACGCCCGGGAATCGATTGCACGCGAAATCCGTGTCGATGGTTTTCTACTTTCAGCGCTACACATTACCAGGCCTTCGGTAAAATCATCCTGCTCGGGATCCATGTCCCATGCCACCGCCATCATCAATCCCAGTACCTCCTCGTCCTCCTTCTCCTCGTCCTGCATTATGTCGCCCGATGACTGTGGATTTAGTGACGTTTGTCCGCGCACTAGCACGCGTCGTCTACTAAATGCGACACTGCGGGCGGCGGCAGCCGTAGCAGCAGCATCAGCTGCTGCGTCCGCTACAAAAAACAGCACCAGCAGCAACGTTTTGCCGTGCTCACCACCAGCAACAACAGCACTTTCAACAGCATCAGATTCATTCAAGGCTACCTGCTGTAGCAGCGGCGACAATGCGCTGTGTACGGAAAACAATAGCACTATTGCTGCTAGTATCTGCGGAAGCAACAACAGCAGCAACGCTGGTTGTGGTGGCGCTGAAAATAGCTTCAATTGTGAGGCGACCGTCACAGCGACAGCATCGAAAACTACTGCAGCTGCGTCTGCGTCCTCCTCCGCGTTCAAATGTCCTCGGTGTCCGCGTGCGTACGGACTGTCGTACACGCTTGAGCGGCACATGAAGTACGAGTGCGGCGTGGCTAAGCAGTTTGGCTGCTTCAAATGCGGCAAGCGCTTCTCGCGCAAGGACATCCTTAAAGCGCACATATCAAATACGCGACTACATTGTGCTGCTGCTGCCGTCGCCGCCGCCTCTGTAGCTGCTGCTGCTGCTCCCTCAAACGCCACAACCAGCGTCGTTGCTACTGATGATGATGGTGAATATCTTCGTAAAAAAGAAGACAGTTAGTGGATGGAGCGCATTTGCTTCTTCGGCCTATTACGGTGTCGCCTGTTGTTGCTACGCGAGGAATTGCGCGTTGTCGCCTTAGCATTGGTTGTTGGTGCGGTGCAGTTTAGGTTTAAGAGGTCGTCCAATCATTCCATGGTCGTCAGGTTTGTCTTTGGCTGTAAAGCAAACGGCACCTTTTTATGTACAGTAAAATGCTGAGACACCCAGCAGGGGAGAGAGGAGTGTTGTTTTTGGGTTATGTTTCTTACACTGTAAAGCAAATGCAGCAAGTACACTTGTTGAATTTTGTAACAACAACAAAAAAACGGTAATGAATAAAAATAAAATGATGTTGAAACTAATAGTACGATGACTTTTATTTCAATGCAACTATACATACGGTCTTAAACTGCGCATGATAATGATATCTGAAATTATATTTAAATCATTCTAAACACTGTACGAGGAGGCAAAAAATCGGTGAAAAATTATACTGTTGCGTGTGTACAAAGAGCGAACTCGGATAAATGTATGTGTAACCATGAAAATAGGAAAAGAGCATATCATTAAGGACCTTCTACAATAGTGTGTGTAAAGTTAATCGTGGGATGATGGTGTATAATGCTTAAGAAAACATCTGTAACTGTTGCATCTTTTTGGTTTAATATTTACGAGCACTCACAAGTAATCTCACACCCCACCTTCCTTTTTTTCCGGGGGGATGGCAACGGATGGAATATCATTTCGGATAAATAAGATTAGAATTCCCATTTCTATATGTGTCTCCCCCTCCTATCTCTCTCTCTCTCCCTTTCCCCCTTAAGTTTTCCTAGATCAACGCGAATTTTAATGAATATGTTTGATTTTTATTCATGTTTAATTTGCTACTCTTTTGTTGTTGTTGTTGTTGTTGTTATTGGTGACTTTTTCCTTTCTCATAATTTGCACACTCGCTGTTCTCTCACTTCCTATGTTTATTTAATTATTCCTATGATTTTTTTATCTCTCTCAAGGACGTAGTACGTACCTTCTGGGTGTTTGTGTTTCTATTAGAAAGTTGCTAATTCTGTTCACTAAACACACACCACACACACACACTCGTCGTGGTGATGATGATGTGTGATGCAAACGGACAGACACGAAAGTGAGAGATAGAGAAAGTTTTGAGATCGACCAAATTGGAAGCATAAAATGTTTTCTTTTCAGTTAAAACCTCTGTCCCCCGCGAGAGCCGTTAGTCGGCGGCGGGGTGTATAAACATTGCAATTCCAATAACACAACACATAACCGTCAATGCAAACCAATTCCCCCCAAACGCGAGCGATATATAGTTGCTGATTCCTTGGCCATTATGGGGCACGTTTTATTTTCTCGATTTTTCTTCGATAGATACAGTGGCAGGCATGATGCTGTCCGCGTTCAACCGCCATCATCATCATGATCGGTCCGATTCCGACGAGCCTATTGCAATGGCCGCCGCTGCCGCCGCCCCGTCCGAGATGCTGTTGCTATCGTTGTCCACCTCACCGTCCCTGGTGCAGCAGGAGCAGCACCAACCGGAACATCCGCCCTCACAACAGCATTCCCTATCGTCGTCCGTAGCGTTCGATGGTGGTAGTAGTAGTCTTTCTTCGCTGTCGCCTAAGACGGCAAGTAATTGTGCTGTTGGTGGCGATCGTGATCGAGTCCTTGCCGATCATCCGCTAAAGATTCGGTCGATCATGTCCAACCTTGGTGGGACGATGAGAAAGAGCGATTTTATAAGGGCGAGAAACGAATCTTGTGTCACGATCTCTGCACGATCATCACTGGCTGCTGCTGCCTGCAACCTGCCCGATAGTACGGCACAGGTGCTGCTGCGACATGAACGGGAGCTCCGTGGTTCGCCCCGCTTTGTTAGCAGCAGCAGCAGCAGCAGCAGCAGCAGTAGGATAACGGTTGCAACCGGCCTACTTTTACAATCCAGCACCAATTTGGCAGCCGGTAACTGTGGCAGTGGTGGTGGAGGTGTAGGTACTGCTCAGGGCAAGCG
>AXCO02009760.1:0-13120 GCA_000473525.2 Anopheles melas
AAAAAAAAACAAACAAAACAACAATACCATTAGTCCTACACCAGATCCCACCTCGTTCAGTAGCGAATGCGGTGGATCAACCTACTCTACTAAACCTTTAAAAAAGTGTGTAAAGTTAAAGTCTTGTAACGTGGGGTGTGTTTTTTCAGTACGTTTTGGAAATGTCGAAAAGAACGCGTTGGCCAGCAGGGACGCGACCAGCCGATAGCTCAGCTCGTAACTGTCCGCCTGCTGCTGCAAACTGAAGCTGAGACCCCGCGGCGGCCGATACTGCTTAAGGTTGCGGGCATGTCGTGCCAGCGCTTTGATCGTGTGCCCGAGGAAGTGGTCCCGCTCCGAGGCGTCCATCGTGCGCTCGACAAAGTGGCGCAATCCATCGAACACCGACGTATCCTTGCCATCCTCGTCCGGATCCAGGCTGACACTGTAATGAGGTGATAAACACATAACAGGACATGAGGCTCGTTTTAACAGAGATGCAGCTTCAGCGGAGCTTAGTTACTTAGCGTAGTACCCACTTGCATAGTTCATGCAGCTTCTGCATCACATCTATCACCACGTCCAGGCAGCTGGATTCTTCGATTTGTGCCAGCTTCTTCTGCACGTTAGACCACCAGGGTAGATCGCACGGTAGCATAACGAGCGCCATGTTGACATTGATTGTTCCGGACGCGTAACAGAGGCTAGGTGCGATGCTGCAAACGATTCCACTATTTTTACTCACTAGCTGGCACCGTTACCCGGGATATTGAGGTAGTGGTTACAAGTGAAAGTGAAATCGCACAGCTGATTTGAGTTGAATGGAAGCAACGTAATTATTGGTAGTTTTTTTTTCCGGACGCAAATCC
This sequence comes from Anopheles melas, assembly GCA_000473525.2. Taxonomy (NCBI): domain Eukaryota; kingdom Metazoa; phylum Arthropoda; class Insecta; order Diptera; family Culicidae; genus Anopheles; species Anopheles melas. Next base: position 849 of record AXCO02009760.1, read on the forward strand.
AACAACTACTACAGCAAATTTATATCTATTCAGCGTTTCTTTTTCTTATTCCGTACGATATTTGCCGACTAGTAATGCTTCTCTTTTTTATGTCTGGTGGCGGTGTCCTTGTGCGTGAAGAATTCTGGAAAGATAAGAGAATAATAGAGAGGTTAATGGTGCGTTTCTCAGTAAGATAAGGCAAGTGTTTGATCGGCTAAATATGTATTAGCTCTAACCACAAAGGGAGTTCCCTTGTGGTTTGATTTGAGATTGGTACTGTACGAAGCAAGAATGACAAAGGATCAGTTTAGTGAAAAGATTAAGTATGAGATCGTGGTATGGTAGCTTTGTTACAATCATTTAATTTAATACTGTTATGTTATGTTATGTCTTTATGTTCAATAACTCATCTATTGTAAGAATGTATTCAGGATAATTCATTTAAATCAGTACATAGGCATACTATAACAAACTATTTATATTGAATTTATTTCTACTGTTTAAATCAATTTTGAAACTAATGAGTATATGCTTTATTTATCAAAATTAGACTACTGGTGTGACATTGTATGTCATTATATTTTTTACATATATAGTTTACATTTCATTCTATAGTTATTTTTTAACTCTGTCTCAAGGTTCATTGCACTATACAAACTTCTTTAAGAAGCAGTTTTTCAGTTTAAGTGGATAGTTGTAAATTTCCACATTATTTCTGTATAACGCCATTAAAACACATTCAAGGAGCGAAATACCTAACTAGTTCAATCTTATGAAAAAATATTTTCTCTGAAAAATATTTCAATACTTTCAATTGAACGTTTCAATATTGCATATTAAGAGTATTTTGCACAATCAGTGGACAGAAAAAATGTGAAAACATGTATTTGTAAGTCATCCCAAAAAGCTACTTTTGAGAAACTTTTTAAATAATATTCGATCAGTACGTTTAATTTTTCCATGCCCATTTGTGTTCATTTCATCCTAGCTCATCTCTGTGCCAGTAAGCGAAAGGAACGATCCAACAAGTTGCCCCGAAAACAACCGAGGTTTCGCCGTGGTGCTACATACACTGAAGTAAGTGAAAACAAGTTGCGCCCCGGTGCTGCGGCGTGAGAACATTTCACCGTGGTCCTAATTTTATCCCAGGAAAATCCCAAACCCCTGCGCCAGCCAGCGCGAACCACTTATCACTGTCGCGGCTGCATCCTGCATCAAAATATTCACCACACACCGCTATATTTAAAACGACCTCCCCCCTGCAGTAAACCCAAATTCTCACGTTCTCGTGCTGTATGTTCGTGCACGAGTGTGTGTGTGTGTGTGTGTGATTTCGTCGCCGTTTCTGCTGCTATTAGTGCTGCATGGCCGGCCGGTCCTATCGACAATCTAATCAAATTTACGCTCTACCAGACACCTTGTGACGCGTACGCGCAAAGGAATCACGGTCGGGTAAACGGTACGGTAACGGCCCTCCAACCTCTTTCACCCTCGCCCCCCCCCCTTCCTCTCTCTCTCTATCTCTCTCTATCTCTCTCTCTCTCTCGCTCCCTCTCTCTCTCTCTCTCTCACTCGCGCTCTTCCATACGCTATCTCAATGGCACCGTCTTCGTGGTGGCGTCGTAAGCGACTACTAATGAAGTAATTCACCTCCGCACGCTTCTGCACTCAGCGGAAAATGTAAACATCCCCCTGTAGTGGCGCCCGGCTCGGTACAAACCCACTCGTCGCAGTACGGGACGGCGTATTTTGGGTGGGAAAAATTCGCGCTAATGGAAAGCTGACAGCCAAACAACGGACCTGGCGGAACCAACAACCACACCACACGGCAGCAGCAGGAGCGCTGGTGCCACTATCGCGTCCCATCGTCAGCGTGACAGTTGGAGAAACGCTAACACCGATCTGCGATGCCCGTCCCGCCCCCAATGTGCTCTTCTGTTCACCGTCGCGCAAACGACTGTTGTGCTTGACGTCATCGGCAGACGATAAATGCAACACTGTTTTCTCATTCGTTGATCGTTGAGGAAGGTTGGCCTGATCGTGTTGAGCATTACATCTGATTAGAACAATGAACAAGCGATTTAGAATGACTACTAAACACTTTTCTTATTGTTTAATAACACTCCTTTTTTATATCTTATTTTAGCTATATATTATCGCACTTCACGAATCATTTATTCGCAACATAAAGTATTTACACAGAGAGAAGTAAAGGTACACAAACGGCTCACTGGCATAGATTAAAACTGTGCTGTATTTTTTTCAATACGGTTATGTAAATTTAGATCTAATCTTTGCATTCTCTAATATCTTATCATACGCTAATTTGATGATTTAATTGAAGCAATTGACTACACATTTCAGAGCGAAAAGGTAAGGTCTTAATCATATTTGCAATTTTCCACCCTGTCATACTTTTCCCATCTGCCATGTTTGCTTTATTTTAAGCATACTCTTCAATGCTTAACCACACAACCGTATGGCGTCCATTCGATGATTAATGGTTGTCCCCTTCATCGCAAGCAGCTGACGTGAGCCGTGAACGCCAACACCATGGGTAATGAGGCGTAACGTAAAGTGAATTCAAGTGTTGCACCATTGCACAGGGACCGAAGGTAACGCAATTTTACGCATTAAAGAGCCGACGCTTTGCCCTAAATTGTGGAATATGATTCCACTATGATCAAATATTTTGGTAGTATTTTTTTATGAGGAAACTCTTGTTTGACTTATATTGTCCGATAATTAAATGCTTTGTACTTTATTTTTAGAGTCTTTGCATGTTGTTCAATCAGCGTAGACATTAAGGACATCCTGCCAAAAGAGCTCAATGATAATTATGGATCCAACCAGGAAAACGCTCAATGGAGACGCCTGGTACGTTTCAGGTATGGGAAACAACATCCAATCATTCGGAAATACACTGTTTCCCTCGAATCTATCTCCTCTGCAATCCCTATGTATAGTAGATTGAGTTTCTGGTAGCTCTAATTAATTAATCTGCTTCCTTTTATTTGTAGGCCAGCTCGTGTATTGATCGGTCTCTGTTTGCCATTTTCTTCAAGATAAATCCATTCCGAAACGCAGACATCGAATAGCAAATGCTTGCCAAAGCGCACCCTTTCTATCTGTTCAGTGTGGAACGTTGGTTTTATTGTCATTTTGACATTTAACTTTGCAATCATTTTCGACCACGAAAACAAAACTACACACACACACCCTGCACCACCATTCCAAAACATCCTTTGGTTAAGGGATTTATTATTGTCTGCTGATGTCGGCTACATCGCTCGACGAAGCTCCGAAGCTTGCGTGTGCCAGAATCGGAAACATTTATTTTTATTGAATATGTAGTTTATGTTCTTCGCGCAACCTTTGCCATTAGTTTTGCCGGACGGCTCTCCCATGTTTTGCATCGCATTTGCACTGCCCAAACTAATGGGTTGGGCTCGGCTTAGGTCGGAGGATGGAAGCACCCTGTCTGGCATGAGACTCGTCCTTGCTTGCCGAGCGGGTGACTGCGTGATTGTTCGCGAATAGCACATGCCACACACACACACGCACACGATCAATATCATTAAAATTGCGGCCTTACAGATCGTGAGCGAATTTGCGTGTCACAATTTGCTAGCTTGCACATAATCATGGGAAAAAATAGGTGCAACACGGCGCTCAGACTGAGTACACACCGAACCCCTTTCGCATACAGCTCTCTACCCAATCATGGATGAGCTAACAAGCAAAAGCTGCTTTGGACAACAACGACGGCTGCACTAACATTGCACCACCGTCCTGGAGAGCCTTGTTTTCCCGCGACCATGCAGATTTATGTTATCGAGTGCTATGGGAGATGTATGGCAAAGGGCATGTTGCTGCTGGTATTTTGCTTTTATCCGCTACAATACAGCTTTACCCTACAACAGAACGTGCGGGCGAGCTCGATCAATAATCAAGTGAGATAAATATCTCAAGGACAATCACGATCAACGGTGGAAAGAGGATGCAATATTATTTCATATTAAAAAACTGTATAATTTTGATATCATTTATCAGTTGATTTACTTCAACATGAATTTAAATAAATTGACATAAGCAAAAACTATCTGCAGGTCCAAAATATCCTAGATACAATCAAAAAGATAAAATATCTTCTCATTATTTACACAACATAAATAAAACACACCACCAACATATCACCTTTTAGAATAGAAAACAATACATGAAATGTGTAGTTTAAACAAAAATATTATAACCTATAATAATTGCCCATTTTTTCCCTTCCATGTTGCAAGAAGGAAGGGCCTCGCAACTGTGTGAATTGTTTCACACACTTACTTCAAGCAATACGGCTAAATCCGTTCCTCCTTAATAACTTTTTTTACTTGTTTTAGGTTTTTTTTTCCTTTTCAAATTAACAGAAACGCTTTTGCTTGAAATTCATTACTTTGAACATTTTTAAACAACTAAAAAATATGTTAATGTTCAACTTTCTGGCGGCTCGAAGTAGGTAGCTACTGATTATAATTATTAGATGGAAATAAAATATTAATGTCATTATTATTATTTGTTGGAGATTCCTTTTCGATTCCTTTTCGTTCTTTTTCGATTGAGTTTGGGAAAGTTGCTGCCAACTTTTCGAAAAGGAAAATTATTTGATAGAAACAAATTATCATTACTTCAGCCAGTGTTGTAACAATTTTACTTCGTCTGCTCGACTACTGCCCGTCCATCAATATTTGACCGGTCTACTACTTTATACGAAAAAGGTACATCAAACTGACCGCAGAGCTTCAAAACCAACCACACAAATCCTCCGCCGTGATCTCTTACTTCGCATCACACAGCACCACACTTCGCAACACGAGTGGCATACAAATGGCGATAAAATACTACCCACAAAAACATGAACGTCTAGCATGAAGGAGAAATCTTCACCCATGGCTCGATGGAACAGCGAAACCATTCTATCTACTATTGGTGTTCGCTTCCGGCACGGAGCGTGATAGTTAGTCGTTTAAGCGTCCGAAAAAGACCAACCTTTTGCTGCCAGCTGGTGCACTTGAAACCAGCAGCCGGAAGAGATACCTACCCACTTGGTGGTAAAAAGATAGCCACCAAAGACCCACTTTAGCTCGCCGCTTTTATGCCATGACAAAAAAAAACACCACGCCTGAACGAGAAGGAAAATGAAAACAAAGCCGAATATCTTACATTTTTCTCTACGGAATGTATTTTGTCTTCCCCATGTTCACATCCACCAACACTATGAGTGTTTTTCCACTGGACAAACTTTCCCAAAAACCACTCGAAAGCTTTGAACACACACACGCGCACGGGGAATAGCCGTTGCGAGCGGGCCTTCTTTCGGCGCGTTTCGCACCACGTTTTCACGCGTAAACTGCCACACGTAATCGATTGGGAGAGTTGGTGGATTTTTCTGTTTGAATTTATTTAAGAATGTCCTCCACAGCTTCGGAGTCTTTTACTGCGTCGGTTGACGTGAGTCAGGTCAACTAAGCCGAACCTTTATCAAGTCAAGAAAGTTGTTTTTTTTATATTTTACCATATCTTTCCCTCTTTACTCCAAATATTGATGGAAGCTGCCCACTTCCGTTTCCGATTTGCACCCACTTATGGAGCGGGCTAGAGCACGTTCTCTCGAAGTCAGGACCGGACGCACTCCTACATCCGCGTCGTCGATCGATCCATTTTCTGCAACAGCGATGATTCTGAAAAATGGGAAAAAGATTTCGCTCAAGCAAGAGGAAGAAGAAAAACGATTAACACACGGCAAATGTTGGTTCAACTTTCTGGCTTGTGTAAGTTTGCCGACCAACGTGCTAGAAGCCAACACAGTAGCTATCGCAACGCAAAAGTTCACGGGAGGCGGGAAGTTATTAGCTTGCGCTTTCTATTCGAAGAAAGCTCTCGCCACCACTACACCACGCTGTTGCGTTGACTGTGTATCCCGCGTAAAACTCCCGGAAGTGGCTTGCCATCTTTACAGTTGCCCTATCTTCCCTTCCCTTTTACCTCTCATATGTTGTCGAAGTTTTCGTAACTTCCGCTGAAAACAGACAACCGACACTGAATGTCATGATGCAAGCAACCTTAATTGACGTCAGCCGAAAGGACTTTGTCGACTTTTAAGCACAACAAGATTACGTGGTCCTCGTGCCTGGAAACCGTGTAACTGTTTTCATCTCGAAAACAAATGTCATAAAGCCTTTGCAAAACCGGCTGCAATGTTATTTGCGTGCGAAAGGTTACAGGCCTAGCTGGGTACGGGAATGCTGGGCGTGTTGATTTTGTCAACGAAACGCCTATGGTATACGATAGGCAAGTACATCTGGGCACTACCACGCAAATACAGCCCGTGGGTGTACTTTCAATTAAATGATCTCTTGCATAAACATTGTTGAATAAATCAAACGTTAATGGTCGGAGTTCTTCAATCATTTTTATTTATTGATTTTGATTGTCAAACATGTCAAACAAAAATACGGATTGGCAACGCACATTTTCAGAACCTTGATTGTTTGTCTGCATTAAAGCATAGCTTAAAAATAGATTTTACAATAGACTAATTAATGATGGTTTATGAAAGCACTGAAAGGTTTCCTATGTACATTAAATTGTATCAAATTACGAGCAACGGTTAACAATTATTGATATGAACACTTTCATACTGTATTACTTCATTACCGTCAGTTAATTTTAGAGAGTCACATTTCATCTCAAAAAGTCAAATCAGAATCACTTAATGAAAAATTTTGCGCAGCAAACTTATTTTGTTCTTTGGCGCAACTTACCTTGCAGTCTAATATTCAAATTACTTAGGCGCAAGCAAGCTAGACGATCTCAAATCCTTACAACGGCGTGTGCACATTGACATGGTCGAAGCATTTGTGTAAACAGTTTGAACGTCTTGTACCCTTTTTTGTTTTATAATAAAATGAGCTACGCGCTCAGACTGGACTGAACAAAAATCACTGGACTTAACTTTAGGTAAGCTGAAATTAATATCAAAATTAACAAGACATGCCGATGACTTGTTGAAGATTGCATGAATTTCGTCCATATAAGATTTTGTTTGGTATTTATGACTCTGAGAATCCATATTAGTTGTTTTCAATGGAGTAAGTTGAAAAACATAAAAACGGTCTCTCATAGATAGATGTAAATTTTAAGAACGCATCAACACTGATAGTTCTCACAATCTCGGAAGCGTGGGGATCAGGTTGTGCCTGCGGTAAAACTGATTACCGCTGCGCCATCAGGACATTCATGAATAAATAGACTCAAGAATAAATAATATGAAAAATATTCATTTAATAAAAGAAACAGTGTGCATGAGTTGCAACGCTAGCGCAGATAGTATTATAAATAGAAAGGCCTATCTATACAGAATCCATCGATACATCTCACATCATTTATTTCATCCATCTTCATGCTTCAAGCATTGATGAATCCTGTTATCTACGTCATCGTCGTCATGCTCATTAGCCTCGCTTATCGCCAGCACTTGCTATCAAGTAATCCGACACCTAACAGCGTGTTCGCATGCCTAATCTATAGCTTACAATGCGCTTCTCGGAAATCCCTTCCGCGCAACGTCACATGCCACACCAGCAAACCTTTTCCCTCATCACAGCATATCAATGTTGCTTTCCTTGCCAATCTGTTTCTGTAAATTTAGCCCGACACATTCGCATAGCGACGCTATCTAAACCTCCCAAGAAACCAATCTCCAGTGTCAGATTTGATTCATTCTAGCAGCGTTGAAGAAGGCTCAACGAGCGAATGGTTAAAAAAGGCGCACGGCATGGCAACAATTTCCAGCCAAATCCATTCTCTCTTTACGGTTTCCTCCCACGCAATCAAGTCTTCTTGAGTCGAGTGTCTGGAGCGGGTAGTGGAAAAAAGACTTCCTTTTTATTGCAGACTTTCCGCTCCCTTTGTGCGATGCCGGCAAGTCTAGAAAGCTTTTTGGGTTTCACTAAAACAAAATAAAAAAAAACCCAAACCATCCCCAAAAGGATTGCCACAAATGGTTTCCAAAGGCCATTGGCCGACTATCACCACCAGCAAGTGCTGGTCTTTCGTCCTGATGAATGAGCGTTTTTCGTTCTAACTTTCATCAACCGCTTGTTTTCCCTTCCACATCCTGATCTCTCGCGTGTTCGCTTTCTCCTAAACATGCTATTTTCTCACTAACGCTCTAACCCGTCAGCGCTCGGTACGGCTGCAAAGTTCGGTCGACGATTGCTATTTTTAACTTCCCCATCCGGTGCGATTACACCACACACCTTCCAATGTTGCCCTTCGCGAGTGTTTCTTTTCGCACCCCGAACCAAACCGGGCGTTCAAAGAATTTGGAGCTCATCTTCTCTTCCCGCCAGATTCGCGACATCTTCTGGATGGTGAGATTAGATTCCTTTTTCACGCCTTGATCCACTCGGGCACCAGGCACCGTCAGTTTGTGGACCAATATCAAGCAGTTGGAGAACTGAAGCAAGACAATGAGAAAAAAAAACCCACTAATGCAACAAAAGGATAATCCACTCGAAACACCTGACGGTTCTCGGTATGCTCTAGCACGCCAGATAAGTACGCCGGTTGGCCTTCGCCTTTTTCTGCGAAAGATGTCACCACCCAACCGACGCGCCTAGGATAACATCGATTGAGCACGTCAGTCCCTCGACGCTAGCCAATGTCTTTGAACGAGCAAAGGGCAACAGAACCATTTTTTTCTTTTTTTATTTGTGTGAGCTTTTGTTTCTCTCTTCGGATCAAGTTTCCATCACACGTTCTAGTAATATTGAACAAAAGCTCCCCAAAGACACCTGCCATTTATGTAGGTCTAAATTTTGGGACACATTCTCATCCACCTCATCGCTCTATCGCTCTATCTCACGGCAAGGTGGAACGGCGTGTTTGCGTCACGGTACGATGTCACTGCTGCTCGAACCGAACGCTTGATACCAACCGCTACCGAAGGGTGTATATTTGCTTAAGGTAATAAATTTGTGTCCCATTAGCAAATATCTCATTTTTCATCTCTTTATCAAATGGTCGATAGGACGGTTTCGAGCTGCGATGAGAATTTTATTACGTTCGCTTCTGGGTTGTAGTGCCATACTGTTTATTGCCACTCGGCAATGCCGGAAAACAGGACAAAAAACCCCAATCTTCTAATGGGAACCCGGCGCAGGATATATTACAGTTCAGCCGTTCGGTGCGGATGCCGTGCGGAAGCTTCCCGAACAAACAGCATTATGCGTGTTTGCTTTGACTCTCGTCTACGTGGAACGATTTATTTCCGACGGACAGCTATTTACTTTGCCGCTTTCATCGACAATGAAGCTTATATTAAATGGAAGAATCATTTCACAATGTGTTCGCTACTGGTAGGCATTTCAAATAAACTGAAAATTGTACCAGCCCTGACCAAGGAGGCCAAATCTAAACAGAAACTCCAGTACTGTAGCTTAATACACACATCATGTATTGGATACTTTTCATTCCTAATCACGAATGAAAATGGTGCTCCAATAATAAAATAAAAAACTCTACAGTCACCGCACGTGTAAAAGACCATCAAAAATGTCACCGAAATAAGGGAAGGAAGAGGTAGCGGACCTCTTCCTCTTCTAGTCCGCCTGCACATGCAATTTGATATTAAACCTCCGCTCGTGCATATGCGCGGCTCTTAATCATGTTACTTTTTTATTTCTCATGTCTTGGTATGTTCCTAGACTTCGGTCCTGTTCTTCGGATGACTCAAGCCTGCACCAATCCAATTCTAGAGGCAATAAGCAGCGAAATCATAACCACATCAAAGGGCGAACTCGTAAATATTCTTCCCACTGGGCGTCAAGCACGGGATTTTGCACCACACAGAACCATTCGGTTGATCTTTCAACCAGTTCATCAGTGAGTAACTGCCTTCGATTTATGCGGCCCCCGTCCGCTAACTCGTGGTAAGCGGGATGGGGAGGGGAGTAAAACCACTACCTCGCGGGCCATCTTGTGGGCCGGATGAGATGCAGCGCGTCTGCCGGATCGCAAGAAAAGGAATGTTTTCAACCCACACGACAGACACGACAACGTTTTCCACCCGAAAGGGCGCATAAGACGTGTTTCCCACAGCTGCACCCGAATAGCATCCCGATGATGCATCATCATACGCTCGTGCATCACGAAATTGAGAGAAGCACAAACACTGCACTGCGGTGGAAACGCTGTGGAAACCATCTCGACGTGAAACGATGCAATGAAAGGAGTGGGGGGCAGCTGGCGGAGGGGATAGAAAAGTCGAATACCGTGCTCTGAACCAGGAAGAGGAAAATAGCAGGCCACACACCCACCCACATACACACACAGAGACGTTCACGCTGAACGTCATCGTTGAGCTGCGCGGGATGCAGCGCGAACGGGATGGCGGCAGTGAAAGGGGATGCTGGGGATGCTGGGACCAGTACGCCCGCAGCAGCATTCGCTTGGTACGATGGTGGTAGTAGTGTAAGGGAGACGATTTTCCTGCCACACTGGCATCGTCCGATGTGTCAGGTTGCATTCTAAAATTGAAATCGAACGAATGGCTTTAGGTGTTGAGAATAAGTTTACGGTCACAAAGTCTGAAACGCGCAAGATTTCTTTTTGGAAATTGCTTTAAATTTAATCTCGACTTATGGAATACAGAAAAAAATAGTTTTAAAATTATAAAACAATTTGTTTCTTAACGAATCATAAATGCACAAAAGAGTTCACAGCATTCTAGAATAACTCAAACAACATGGCCCACAACTAACCAGTCACCTTCTACTTTCAAGTGTTGATGAAATATGACCATTTTTTCTCATCATACCTTGTGCCTTGTTGAACGTCTCCACTGTATTGGTGGAACCGGTCAGAGCCAATCCTTCGACTGCTTCACCCCTGTCACTGTCTCTCCACGTCGCACATATGTAGACGATTTTTCTTCGATTTTCCTTCCCGCTACTGTGGGTGTGGGTGCTGCTTAAAAATCAATTTTCTTCCGCAACGTAGTTTTCGCACATGATTTCCATTTCCATGATTTATGCTTTCACTTCTGCTCGGTTTTGCCGGCACCCGGCACGAACTGCTTCTCAAACCGACAAGCTGCTTAGCATTTTTTTTAGCGAAGGATACACTATCTCTCTTTGTACGTCCACTTCACGTAGATAAGACTGAAGAATCAAACACTGTAGATATTTTTTTTTTCTTTCGCTCGGCAACTTACCACAAAATATATACAGACACGCAAACACACGCACACACACACACCAGCATACGTACCACTCGCTAGGAGATGTTGCAGGAACTGCCGACTTTAAACTTAGCTCGAGCGGCTCGTTTTAGAACGTTCAACGCAAATGGCACGATTATCGGTACACTCGCAAACCTAGCACAAACCAAGCGACACTCGAACGATTTCACCAAGCGCGGGCGAAATCGACAAAGAACGAACGGCACAGCATATTATTCATCTCGTTGCCTCCGCGGGCAGCATCTTGGGGCAGTTGGGCGCGCCAAAGCATACCACCGGAATTAACTCGGCCCGTTGCCGGTCCGTAGATAATAATGCCACTCGTTTGCGGCAACCCCGAACACTGCTCCCGTACCACGCACACACACACACGCACACACGCTCCCTCACACAACAACAGTGGTACAACGATTGGTTAAGAACGGTTCACAGCTAGACACGGAAAAATCAACGTTTCCTCCGGCGTTTCGAATGAGCTCAGACAGCTCGAATCATCAACATACACAGGCACACACACAGCTACAACATTCTCCACCAGTTGGTTAAATTTACTGACAGCGGTAGAGATAGTATGGAAGAAAGAGTATCGGTAGAAGAGGAAGAAAAACGAAAAAGAAAAACACACACTCACACACGGGCCCTCGAGCGAGGCAAATAAGCGAAGAAAAATCCAATCCGTACCGTACCGTGGTCGAGGTGAAACTGAGGAGGAAAACTCTCGCCGGCTTTGAACGTACGTTCGCGGTTTACGGATGATACTGCGCATAACCGCCCTTCCTTCTACCCTTTGCACCCATCCACGAGAGCAGTTTTCCGACTACACCGAACAACAGAAGCAGTGCGAGTGTGTGTGTGAGAGAGAGAGAGGGAGAAGTTTTCCTTCAAGCGTTACAGGCGTTACCGACACTGAATGCCGATGGTTACTATGGTTGCCCCGAAGAGAGCGACCGAGTCTGACCGGTGACGTCACGGTTACAGATGCGCAACCCTGCCTGGC